>CAHIKZ030002446.1:1965000-2065000 GCA_903632075.3 Acanthosepion pharaonis
ATTTCAACTTATTGCTGTCCATTTTAAATAATTTATTTCATACAGTATAAGATTTTTTAATAGAATGTATCAATTGAAAAAAAGGGAAATTAGATAATCAAAACTCTAGAGATTAATTTTTTTTTTCTTTCATTATTACCTTCAAACTTTCTTAACTTTGAAACAACAAGTGCAGATGAGGCTCTGCCTGTGAGATAAGGTTGGCTGATTGATTTTGTTTAGCAGCATATCAACCTCTCTGACTTTTTTAAGGCTGAAATCTAAATAGTTTGAACAATTTTTATGGCTTCAACTAAATATTTTGCAATGCCTTCAACTGAATATAATATTTTAAATGCAATTGTATGCAGTCATTTTGCTATAAAATGTATTGTTGGTAAGTTTTTATATAAAATTTTACAGTTGGCATAGTTTTTTTTATATAAAATGTATTTTTCTACTTTCACAGTGTTTCATCAAAAGTATTTTTCTAATTATTAAATATGGATTAAATAATAAAATAATTGTGTCCTAGAAAAAAAAGCCCAAACATTTGACAAATATTGCATAAATTGAAAAGGAAAAAAAAGAAAAGAAGGAGAGAGAAAAAAAAAATGGTAAGGTGCAGTAAAGATGTACATACCCAAAGAAACCGTGCGAAGATAGTCTTTAGGGAGAAACCAAAAGCAGGTGGGTGTCTGATGTGAATAAGATCAAGAACATACCAAAAATATGTCATGCATTTTGGTGAATGGTAGCAACAACAACAACAACACAAACTAGAGCTAAAGAGAAGAGAAAGACATGGAGGCCACACAGAATTTATCCCACAGTATTCCATAATGTACCTCAAAGGCATCACCAAGTACTGATAGCCATGGAGAGGCAAGTAATTTACGGTTGGTGTTATTTGTCATCTTCAAAAACACAAGCAGAACACAGCCTAAAATAGAAACAAAAACAAAACAATAGAAAAAGATTTTCACAGAGGGAATTATTCTGTGAGTTATAAAAAAAAAGAAAGAAAAAAAAAAAAAAAAAAAAAAAACAGGAAGTGTTACATGCAGTCACACCAAAAATACATGTTCTTAAATTTATAAAGTCAGATACTATAAAGGAAAGATTTTAACTGAGTCAAAATAAGTTCATAGATTTGGTAGCCTATCTTACTAATGTTTGGTATTTCCATCTTCAAAAGGGTGGTCCACATATGTATCACTGAGCCATAGGGTTTGGTTTCTGCTTAATGGCCAGTGAACCAGAAATATATTTTAATCATTTCCTCAAGCAAGACAATAAAGCCACTAAGGGTAGGGAATTTGACCATGTCAAAAAATCCTGTTGTAAATGGACTTTTTTGTTAGTTTGGAAAGCCACTACACCCTGCCAATGCCTCATAAATAATGGACGATTTCATTTTGATAATGCAGTAAGAGGAAAAAGACACAACTTGGTTTCAGTGAGAAAATGAAAGAAGATAAAAAGAAGAGAGAGAATCACATTAAGCTGATAAGAACAGATGCTACACTTTGATCTTAACCAAAAGACTAAGAAGCAATTGTATTTTTCACTACAAAAATAGTCATTTTGTTTCAACACTTCTAGGGTCTTCAAGTGATGGTATTCAACATATTTTATTTTATAATTTTGAATAAATGATATATATATATATATATATATATATATATATATATATATAAAAGTGAACATTGAAGTCAACACTCAGAGGCGACAAAAATCTGTCCACCCGCAAAATAACAGAATACACTATGGAAAGCAATCTAAACATTGGATGAATAAATAGCTTTTAAATATCTTCCCAGAACAAAACTATTAAATAAGCGACTTAAGCAAATCCCCCACTAAAAATTTTTTACTATGTTAATAAAACATCAAAAAACGAAAAGAATAAATAATACAAAATGAAAATAAAAAACAAGTAAAATAAATTAACCCAAATAAATAAATAAATAGGCCAGAATAGATTATCCACAATGCACCACTATATATATAGCCAAGGAAAAATCCAGTATTCGAGGCCTGACGATTGCGTCCAACATGAAACAGCCTGTTGCCTCTGAGTGTTGATTTCAATTTTCACTTTTATATTTACATGAGCTCTATCTCTGATATTGAGCACTTTATCCCATAAATATAGCATACCTTAAAACTGTATTTCTTTATATATATATATATATATATATAAAAAGAGAGAGAGAAAGAGAGTCACTGTGCAATAATTTTTTGAGGACAGGCAGAAGTAGAGGAATGTCAATTTCAAGGGCTGCCTCGGGCAGCACACACTCTAGCTACACCATTGATCAAAAGGACATAAACAAATTAAATATCTGCAAAAACACCACATGCAAAATAAGTAAAATCTCATCACATGATTGCTTCCCCTTAACACGGTCCTATAATCTAAGTGAAATATATTTTTAGGCAATGGATGAAGGAATTTTATACAAGAGAAGCAAAATGATGCAATACAAAAATAAATAAAATGAAAAATATAATTGAATGTCTCTTGAAATTAAGAAGGGAATATCGTATATATGGAGGGGGGCAGTGTGGTAGAGTAATAGCCCATTTCTCCCTGCCCCATGAATCTGGATAAGGCATACATTCAGGACGTTTATGAGCCGATAAGATTGACTCACTGGAGGGAGTTGTTTATTATGTAACTACTTGCATTATAATTTTTCTTTTCCCACACCTGCAATCCAAGTGCAGCTGGGAGGTAATCTCATCAACTCAGCATCTTGCTTTTCTGATTGAATGCAAAGGAAAATAATTCTGCATGATCTGGTGAGAGACAAGAAATATCTTTTGCTTTGTAAAGCTTATATATATTTATATATATATATATCTCAATGGCAACACTGGCAGTTGGGTTTGCCGGGATCAGCTTGAGTGAGTCAAAATTTCAAAGAAACAAAAACCTTTTTTAGTGAGTAATTTTCATTTTTGACCAAATGAAATACATTTTGTTGATATTGTTCATAATAAAGAAAAAAAAAACAAACAAACAAAGAACGCAAGTAAAAAAAAGAATGAAAGAAAATTAATTAGCCCTATCCGAGCTGGCCGGTCGGGCTGCATAGGTCTTAGCCCTATCCGAGCTGGCCGGTCGGGCTGCATAGGTCTTAGCCCTATCCGAGCTGGGCGGTGGCCGGTCAGGTCTTAGGTTCAGCCTGGCGGGTCAGGGGCGAGGCTGGCCGAGCTGGCGGTCGGGCTGCATAGGTTCAGCCCCATCCGAGCTGGCGGTCGGGCTGCATAGGTCTTAGCCCTATCCGAGCTGGCGGTCCGGGCTGCATAGGTCTTAGCCTCATCCGAGCTGGGCTGGTTGGCTGCATAGGTCTTAGCCCTATCCGAGCTGGCGGTCGGGCTGCATAGGTCTTAGCCCCTATCCGAGAGCTGGCGGTCGGGCTGCATGAGGTCTTAGCCCTATCCGAGCTGGCCGGGTCGGGCTGCATAGGTTTAGCCCCATCCGAGCTGGCGTCGGGTGGGTTGCAGGGTCTTAGCCCTATCCGAGCTGGCGGTCGGGCTGCATAGGTCTTAGCCCTATCCGAGCTGGCCGGTCGGGCTGCATAGGTCTTAGCCCTATCCGAGCTGGCCGGTCGGGCTGCATAGGTCTTAGCCCTATCCGAGCTGGCCGGTCGGGCTGCATAGGTCTTAGCCCTATCCGAAAAAAAAATCTCTAATGACTTGTATGCCGTTTTTTTCAAAGAACACATTTTTTTTATTATTTCAACTTATTGCTGTCCATTTTAAATAATTTATTTCATACAGTATAAGATTTTTAACAGAATGTATCAATTGAAAAAAAGGGAAATTAGATAATCAAAACTCTAGAGATTAATTTTTTTTTCTTTCATTGATTGCCCCCTTCCAAACTTTCTTAACTTTGAAACAACAAGTGCAGATGAGGCTCTGCCTGTGAGATAAGGTTGGCTGATTGATTTTGTTTAGCAGCATATCAACCTCTCTGACTTATTTAAGGCTGAAATCTAAATAGTTTGAACAATTTTATGGCTTCAACTAAATATTATGCAATGCCTTCAACTGAATATAATATTTTAAATGCAATTGTATGCAGTCATTTTGCTATAAAATGTATTGTTGGTAAGTTTTTATATAAAATTTTACAGTTGGTAAGTTTTTTTTATATAAAAATGTATTTTTCTACTTTCACAGTGTTTCATCAAAAAGTATTTTTCTAATTATTAAATATGGATTAAATAATAAAATAATTGTGTCTAGAAAAAAAGCCCAAACATTTGACAAATGTGCATAAATTGAAAAGGAACAAAAAGAGAAAGAAGGAGAGAAAAAAATGGTAAGGTGCAGTAAAGATGTACATACCCAAAGAAACAAATGCGAAGATAGTCTTTTGGGGAGAAACCAAAAGCAGGTGGGTGTCTGATGAATAAGATCAAGAACATACAAAAAAATATGTCATGCATTTTTGGTGAATGGTAGTAACAACAACAACAACACAAACTAGAGCTAAAAGAGAAGAGAAAGACATGGAGGCCACAGAATTTATCCCACAGTATTCCATAATGTACCTCCAAAGGCATCACCAGGTACTGATAGCCATGGAGGGCAAGTAATTTACGGTTGGTGTTGTTGTCATCTTCAAAACACCAGCGGAACACAGCCTAAAATAGAAACAAAAACAAAACAATAGAAAAAGATTTTCACAGAGGAATTATTCTGTGAGTTATAAAGAAAAGAAAAAAAAAAAAAAAAAAAAAAAAAACAGGAAGTGTTACATGCAGTCACACCAAAAATACATGTTCTTAAATTCATAAAGTCCAGATACTATAAAGGAAAGATTTTAACTGAGTCAAAATAAGTTCATAGATTTGGTAGCCTAACTTACTAATGTTTGGTATTTCCCATCTTCAAAGGGTGGTCCACATATGTATCACTGAGCCATAGGTTTGGTTTCTGCTTAATGGCCAGTGAACCAGAAATATGTTTTTAATCATTTCACCTCAAGCAAGGCAATAAAGCCACTAAGGGTAGGGAATTTGACCATGTCAAAAATCCTGTTGTAAATGGACTTTTGTTAGTTTGGAAAGCCACTACACCCTGCCAATGCCTCATAAATAATGGACGATTTCATTTTGATCACGTGGTAAGAGGGGAAAAGACACAACTTGGTTTCAGTGAGAAAATGAAAGAGAAGATAAAAGAGAAGAGAGAGAATCACATTAAGCTGATAAGAACAGATGCTACACTTTGATCTTAACCAAAAGACTAAGAAGCAATTGTATTTTTTTGACACCCATCTGTCCTGCTGGCAGGATGCAACACAAAGTCAGTTTATAATGTGGGAGGCTTGAGTGCATGCTCTTGAGTCAGGCGCCAAAATAGCCCAGTCACTGAAAACTGCTAGTTGCATTGGCATCAGTATTACTACCAATCCAATCCCACTTTAACGCAGGAGGGGGACACAGCTGCAGCCAGTCATTTCCCCAGACCACACACCTCTCAATAATATTTTCAGTTATGCTTTGTCCACAGACAGAGACACAACTGAGAGATGAAATGTAATTTATCTACCTGAGGGCAGATACTATACTTTGATCCCAACCAAAAAGTTGAGAAACAATGGCAACTGTGATAACAGCACTATTTTTCTGACACCCAGTATTGAATGACAGATACCGAGTAGGGTAAATCGGCAAAAATCCAGTTACCATAAATAACATTGTCTGTTGAATTATTTTAAAATTATGACCAAGAGAAATGTTTGTAAGACAGGGATTTGGCTAATAAAAAACAAGAAACTCAAACACCAAGTTTCTACAATCGATTTTGAAGTTGTCTCCCCCTGAATAATTTGCCCACTGGCTCACATATGAAAGTGAAAAAGAAAGAATGTTTGACTACATTTGGTTTTGTGAATGTGCTGTTCAAATTAACTCTTGTATATTTTCTCTTTTATTACGTATTGATTACATTTACAAAAGAAAAAAAAAAAAAAAAATATGATGGCAATACACAGTAGGGGGGGGGGAACAAATATTCGTACACATACAAATTTTTAATTTATTGTATTTCCAACTAATGAATAAACCTACTTTTATAATTAACTGTACAGATGCATGGTAACTAAATATGCATAGAAATAAATTTGATTTAATAGAAATAAATCCCATTTATCCATTTTAATGGGTGATAAAAATATTTGTACAACACAAAAAAGAATACATAATCTTCATTTAACAACTCCAAACAACTCAATTTTGGTTTCCTCTGTCTATAATACTTATTCCCAATAAGATTTTTCCTTATCCTTATGTTTGTGAAGAAAATTTCAAACTGGTATCTTTGTATCTTTTTAATAGCAGTGGAGTTTTCTGAGGGGAGTAGGATTTTAGATTGTTCCTATGAATAGATTTAGTATTCTTTTTTGTATTGTATGAATACTTTTTCACTCATTAAAATAGATAAGTGGGATTTATTTCTATTAAATCAAAATGTTTTGTTTTCTATGCATATTTAGTTATTATGCATCTGTATACAGTTAATTATATGAAAAGAATGTTTATTCATTAGTTGGAAAAACAATAAATTAAAAATGTGTACATGTGCAAATATTTGTTTTCCCTCCACTGTATGTTTGCAATTTCATTGGTTATATTATCCTCTTCATGTAGACCTGAAAACTCAAATAAACTATTGTAAAATGTAAGAAAGAAATTTGTTTTTCAAATAATTAAAAATTTTAAAAATATCCAATGAAAGCTAACATGATGCCTGCCAGCAAAAAAAAAATAATGGTCAAATTTAAGTAATTTTGCAATTGTATTTAGATTTTCTTCATTAGTAATCCAGGATTATTATCTATACAACAGACTCTAGAAATTATCATATGACAAGATGTATTGTAAGATGTAAGAAAGAATTCTGCTTTTTAAATAAAATTTAAAAAAAAAATCCAATGAAAGTCAACATTTACACTATTTACAATATTAGGACCGTTGTCCTCATCTTTATTGCCATGTTCACAACATTTTGGCTATTGTATGCCTCGGACTTCTTCAGATGATATTAAATAATATATAAGTTACTAAATAAAGAGTTTGGTTTAAAATTCCAATGTATATCACTTGAGGATTGCATCAGTTATATTTCATGCATAAATAAGTGTTTTATCTATAGAATTGGCTGTGTATTAATTTATAGAAACAAAAGAATTTTGCTTCATTAAAAGTAAAACTATCCAATCATCTTGTTTGAAATTATAGAAAAGAATTTGTGCATACTTATGCATATCTTGTGTGCATGTTTATACAGATGTACTTAATGTGACAGCTGCCATATTATGTTGTCCCAAGTTTCTAAAGATGAGTTGCTCATCTATCCACCTGCAAATAATCATATCTAAATGTTGGAGTGAATCAAAGAGCAAAAATTAGTGAAGATCAAAGTTTACAGCCATTCTATAATTCAATCAGGCTACTCTCCCCAGAAGGGGAGAGGGTATATAAATTCTCCTCCCACAGACACCTTTCCTTCAATTTACTCTTTTATTTATTTGGTTTCACTTTAATCTGCATAGTACATAAAATAAAACTTACATGATTATTACTAAGTCTGTAGCAATTTTGATGCTGTTATTTGCATGTAAAGAATGATATTGGTTTTTGATGGATTCATTTTCTATTGCAGGTTATTTAAAGCCAGAAAATATTTTTAGATGTAAGAATTTTTTTTTTTTTTTGTAGATAATGATTTAGTACTACAAGTTTTACTAATTAACTCCTAGCTGGGGAGGGGAAAAGAGGTGGATTAATACCTTTTCCCGAAGATGCTCATAATGAACCCAACTGGAATTGGAACTCAGCACTCTGATTAAAGATGTTGGGTCTGTGTACATAGTGTAACAATATCAGCATGGAAAGTGTAATCGGTGTGCGGCAGAGTGACTGCTGCACCAAAGGTTTTAGTAGTATATGAACTTGCGGCTAGAGTGAACAAAGTAGTAATATTAAATAAAATAAAAAAAAGAAACTAAATGAAATAGTTAATTAGAACATCTATGAAAATGCTTGATTAAGCCTTGAGAGTGGAAGTGGTGAGAATTGAAACTTGTATTCCTAATTTGAAAGGATGTATATGTAACAATATCTTCAAATGACTGGGCGACCAAAATTATTTGAATATTTTCCTATTCACCCAAAACGTATTTCTCATTGTTTGATCCTACTTTGGAAATTAAATATATTTATAGGTTTATATAGCAGTCCCAACTAGACAGGTTCTGGTTTTTGTCAAGAGAATTTCCCTTGTCCAAATAAATGGTCAAAATGAAAATTTCAGTGTCCAAAGACTTCATAAACAGAGGCGTCCACAGTCTTAAGGATTGGAAAAGAGTTGCCCCAGTCAGTCAGTAAGGGGTCAGTTTTGTCACCTGGTTGTTAGAGATATAGAGTTACTTTCTGCCAGAGTTAGAAAAATAAAGTTGAATTAAAAAGGAAGAGACTGACTTAAAAGAAGAATTGGAGACGGAAAAAATCTTTCTATTGTTAGACTGACTGTTCATAGTAAAAAGCTGAAAAGTAAAAGTATCCATGTGTGAGACTAGCATTTGACACAGCTACAAATAAAGACAGAATTGTTTTCAGCAAGAAGGTTTACCATGGGCCTGTCAGATATCCAGTTCAACAGGTAAACACGACACCAGTTCCAAGACGGCAAAGAACAGATTGCAGTGTGGCTAGTTGCAGCATAGTGGGAACAGATTGCAACTGGTGTGATAGTATTCCCAATTTGTCATTCACCAAACAGGCTTACAATATGTACAGTGCAGTCAGTGAAGAGTGCCTCAAGATCTTGAGGTCTGTGTCCTGTAACCAGTTTTAACAGGTAAGCTGTGTTCAAATTCTGGGCTAATCTGTTGTATTCACTTTCACACAAATACTCTTAGGAATAAATCTGTTTGTTTTACCCGCAGTTATAAGTTTCAGGGTAGACTGGATTCTCTTAGCAACCAATCTAGAAGTCAAAAATCAAAACTAGCCTGAAGAGAGATGGACTGTCTATCTTGCTATAGCACTTATGATCCTAAATGGTTTATAGGACTTGTGATTGAAAAAAAGTTGGCAATCAAGGCTTATGTTAATAAACCAGTAAAAAGGAAAAAAAAAAAAAAAAAAAAAAGAATGTTTTAAGTAATTCTCTGTGTAAGGAATAATCCTACTCACTTTGTCTATTTCTTCCACAACATAAGTGGCATCGCATTCAGCAGCATATTCTCGAGCGTTCAAGTTAAACTGCAGAAAAAAAAAAAAAAAAAAAAAAAAAAATGAAACAAATTTAAATAAGAAATCTTTATTTTAATTATGGAACAGATTTTATAGAATGTGTAAAGAAGGAACACATTAATTACATTGGTGTATTATTTATGTAATCTTAATGCATGGTGTGAACTGTTTTGGACATTTCAGAGTTGAAATACAGAAACAATAGCAAAATAGGAGGAAAAATTATTGATTTGTTTTTATAAAGCAAAATTTGTGTGTGTGTATATATATATATATATATATATATAATTATTGCGTTGAAAGCAAAATATTTTTAGTAGAACTTCTTAAATTAGGCTGGTTCTTTAATTTCACTGTTCAATAAAAAAAAAATAAAATAAAAAAATCAGGCATAAAAACTCAAACAGGTGTACCCACATAAAATAAAATAACATTTGTAATAATGTTTTTTTTAATATATTTTACATGTATTTTATATGTATATATTTATGTATTTTTTATATACGTGTATGCATATGGAAATATGTGGGTATATGTATGTATATACATATGGCTTACACATATGTATATACATATATATATGTGTCTCTGTGTGTGTGTGTGTGTTTACTTTGTTTGTAATATATTGGTTTGAAAGGTTGGGCTTGTCAGGTTCAGCCCAAGTGAATAAACATTCAATTATATCTATTTCAAAGCAACAAAAATCTTTTGTTGTGTTTTCAGCTGAATCCAAAATTAATTATTTTAACTCTGTGCCTCAAAATATTGACAGAAATCCATTTCATTGATATTATTTATAAGAAAGAAAGAAAAAAAAAAAAAACAAAGAAAGTAAGTAAATAAAAAAGAATGAAATAAAATTAAAATGGCTTGTGAGGCTGCATAGGCCTAAGCCTTTTCAAACTGCAAACAGACTTAACAGGCAATGTATTTCTTGTTTTAATTTGATAAATAATCTTTCAAAAATCTCTAATAACTTGTATGCCCTGTTTTTCAAAGAACACATTTTTATTTCAACTTATTGTTTTCAAATGACCATCTTAAATAATTTATTTCATACAGTATAAGGTTTTTAGTGGAATGTATCAATTGAAAAGTCAGCAAATTAAATTTAGCCTGACTTTAAAAGTTGGTGAAAAAATTATATTTTTATGCCCTCATATATCTCTTCAGCCCTTCTACCATTCTTGTGTACTGTGTGTGTTTGCTAGTATGTGTGTGTATATATATATATATATATATATATATTGTATAAAACCGAGTTGTGTTAGTGGTGTTGGATATTATGTATATTCACTAATACACATGCACACACATACACAGAGGACTGAAAAAATAGGTATACAATAAGTATCATGATATTGATTCTATGATTCATTAAAATCGTTTTCATAATTTCTATTCTTTAATAAATAATACTAAGAAGAAGAAATGTGATAATTTAACAAATGAGGAGCACAAATGGATTTTGAAACAAGACTAGAAGGCAGAATTGTGAATATAATCAATATATTTTGTGTGCACGTGTGTGTGTGTGTGTGTATGTATATGTATATATATATATATATATATATATATATATATATATATGAAAAATAGAATTCAAACAAGTTTTATTAAATTTAGCCAATAAAATTCATTCTTTGAAATAAAATATAAATAAACAAAAAAAATGGCATAAAATTTCCAATCATTTAAAAAATAAAGCAAAATTCATAGGATTTATTATTTCCCTTTTCCAATTGCAAAAGTCAAATAAATTTATTCAAAAAATTCAATTAAAATATTTGTTGATTACTAGATGCTTAACTGCAAAAGAAAAATGATTTTTTTTTGCAATACATAACAAAAGGTTTATGGAAGAACCCATAATCTGTGTCATGGGGGTAGAGATGACAAAATCAAACATGGATTTCAGTGGCCGGGTGTATTTGTTTAATTCAAGCATAAAATAAAGACAGAATTTCTTGTCTGACCACACACGTTTAAAACTTCCTCTTCACTGTCTTCCTTAGTATGTGGCTAGTTGGTCAATTTATAGACATGTAAATAGTCAAAGCCGCATAATCCACACAAGTAACGCGAATATGTGTTTAGCTTTCAATTTGAACATGTAATATTGGGGCAGCCTTTTGAACAAACCACTGTTACTGTAGTTACTGAATAAACAAAAGAATCCATGCAATGTTTTCATAAATTATTTTAAATGAATGAAAAAAGCTGAAAAATGGATTACCTTATTTTTAGCAGTCACTAAACTAGCACAACCTTTCTTCAGGATCACTTCAACAATATTCTTTGGCACCAAATAATCAATGCTGTGAAACAACACATTTTGTCCCTAAATTGACAAATCAAATAAAACAGATTCAGAATTATTCCTTATTACACATTTGTAGCGTAACATCAAGAAAAATAAGTAGTAGTAAAGGAGTAATAATAACAAAATGGAAAAAAGTTGGAATATTTTAAAGTTTTTAAATTCGATTGTAAACTTCAGATTTAACATTTTTATTGAACAGATATGAAATCCCAGCCCATAATAAATCATTTAATGTTGATATCACTTAACTCACTGCCACCTGTACAGTCGAATACACTGTGTTTTATATTCTAGTGTGATTGGAAAAAAAACAAGGCCACTCTTGATATCCGTCTTGTACATCACCTGGGTCAGAGAAAAACAAAGATCACCACTGGGCAGTGGGTCAGAGAAAAAGAACAAAGGGTCAGATGAATCACTTGGTCAGATGAATCATGATGCCAGTTCTTTTGATCAGGAGATAGTTTGTATGAGATGAAACTCCATAAGGTTATTATGGTAACTCTATAATGATGGGGGACAGCATTCTGTTGGTGTCTACAATGACCACCGGGGAGATGAGAATGCTATGCACCAATCATGTTGCAAACCATTTGCACCCCCCTTTTGGTGCTCATCATGTTACCAAGTGGTAAATTCATTTCAGCACAGTAACACAAATCTCCCAATATACATAAGTGGCATAAAAGTGGTTCAAAGAACACTTGGTTGACATTCAGGTATGTCATTGCTCCAGACTTCATACTCACTTGATTTAAACTCTACTGAACATATTTTGGACATGAAGCAGACATTATTAAATGACCTGAAGCTACACCCAACACGCAACTAAGTTATTAATAGACATAGACAGATATATGCACAAACATTTCACAAAGAACCTATCATGCCTTTACTAGGGTCAGTTGGGTGCCATCTGTGAAAAAAATAGCACCATGATGCAATTCACACCACCAGAAATTTGGAAACGGCATGCTATATTGATTGGCATTTGTACCAGAAGCTCCAATATGAACATTTCAGAGTGTTTGGGTGTCAATCTGAGGACAGTGCAGAGAATTCAGGAAGAGTTGGATGAATCTAATGGTGATTATGAAGTTATGGCAACTCGGAAAACTCACTATTCTGATAAGAACTCCCGAATCTGTTGGTGAGGGCCTCAGACTCCTTGAGAAGGTAGTGCTGCCCTGGGTCAAGAGGGTGGCTGCTGGAAGACCCTATGTCTGGCAACAGGACTCTGCACCATGCCACACAAGCAGAGAAACCGCAATTGTTTTTGGTTATAATGTGGATTTGTTTTTAGTGTATATAATATATTTTATTCTTCATATATTTTATTCTTCATATTTTTGCTAAACACATTTCCAGTCTCATGACTGTCTTCAGGCTAATTAAAGGAGTCAATTTTTAAAGGAATAAAATTTCCTCATGTTCTTTTAATATTTCATTGTTCATTTTCTGTATTTGCAGTGAACCTTGATCTTGTTTTTGGACTGTTGGCAAAAGTGAATTTTATAAGTGGTAATAAAATCATTAGGTTTGGTCTTAGTGGTGGCAATGACAAATGTGTTGATGATAGATGCCCCCCCCCTCTGTATATGCATATATATGATAAATATAGTTTTACGGTATGCTATATTTATGAGTTAAAGTGCTCAATATCAGGGATAGAGTCTATGTGTTCATGAATGCTTGTATTTCATGACTGGAGTTTGTGATTTGATCGATTAATTTTTTTTTTTTTACAGCTTATCAACCTTTTGCAGATTATCTGAAGTCAGAAAATATTTTTAAATTGTAAGAATGTTTTTGTAGATAATGATTTAATGATACAAGTCCTGCTAATTAACTCATAAGTGGGGGTGACAAGGTGGATTCACAACTTTCCTAACGGTATTTGCTCACAACTAGAATGGAACTCTACTCTCCGACATCCAATTCCGAGCCTTTATCCATTATACATACAACCTGCATATCCAAGGTTACGACACCTGGCATTTCGAAGCAGTCACTCAGCAAGGTACTGACCAGGCTAGATGTTTAACTTTGGCAATCATATGAGAACTGGCATTTCATCATGATATGGCTGTAAACCTGGAGTTTGTGAGGGTTTGCAAACACCTCTTGACATCTTGACCTTTCATAGCTAAGATGCAGGGTGATTGGGTAGGGGAATGGGCATTTTTCAGGAGAAAAAAATGTTTCTAAGCAAACAGGAAAAATATGGTAATTGCAAATCATCATTGGCTAAAATTAAGACAGTAATATTCTTTGCTAATGTGAGTAACTCACCTTGTAGAATAACTTGTTTAAATCTTCAGGTCGATCAGGTATAACCTTTTCTATCAAATCTGGTGACACAGGTGAAGTATTGCAATTTATCAATACAGCAAACAGCAGAGGAAAATCAAACTGAAAACAAAAAAAAAAAAAAGATCAATAGAAGAATCAAATATATAAAAGTGGACATTGAAGTCAACGGTCCGATTCATGCTAAATGCAATCATCAGGCCATGTATGTTGTGTTTTTGTTTGACTATTTATATATAAAGGTCATTGATGCATTGTGGGTAATCTATTGTATTATTCTAATGATTATTTTGGTGGGCAGTAATGGTTCCAAATTATTCGAGGAGCTATTGAGTGGGAATAATTGTGGATGTGAATGCAATTTTTTTTACTATAGTGTTGTTAGTTAACTTATATATTATTGATTATTTTATTGTTGGTTGTTATTAATAACTTTTCTTGTCTTTCTCTGTGTTTGTGGATTGTTAATTTCTTTATTATTTACTTAATTTACTTACTTATTTGGATTCATTTATTTTACTTGTTTTTGTTCATTTATTTTTGTTCGTTTTCAATTAACATAGTAAAAATTTCTTTTAATATCTGATTTTGAGATGAGTTCTGATCGTTTATTTAGTAGTTTGTTTTGGTCTGGGAATTTAATTATAGCTGTTTTTTCCTCCAGGCAGAGATTACAGTTTTTGGATTTATTTTGTAGGCTGATGTTTTCCTTATGCTCAGTAAAGACATTATTCAAAATGCATTTATATATTTTTTGTAAGTAGTGATCATGTTTTTGTTTGTATATGTACAGAAAGTACAAAACATAATTTTATGCAAAATCTTAATTTCCCCACTTAAAAATCTGTGAGCATTACATGACTAACATCATTAACTGTATCTTTATGTACATAAAATTTATTAAATTTTATATAAAACTACCTTCAGGCTATATGTATAAACTGTGTTATGAAATGTGAAGGGATATTATGTTCCATTCCCAAGCTGCCCCATTTCATAAATGCTATAGACAAATTAAATAGCCTCTATTCCAAAATCCAATAATAATCTGGAAACCAAAGCACTTTCAGTCCCTATAAGTTCCAATAAAGGATTCTCAACCTGTATATATTTATTACTTCAAACGTTATTATAGTGGATATTGTATTTGAAATAGACTTCCCATTTTTATTTTTGGTTTAAACAGGGTGCATCACATCTATCGCACTGCACATCTCAATAAAAGATGTACTCTTTCATAGTGAGAGAACTTACATCCCCCACTTATGGTGGGGGACGTAAGTTCTATCACTATGAAACATTATTGTAGTATCCACTACAATAATGTTTGATTTTGTTTGGTCATTTTTGTTTAGTGGCATATCAACCTCTATGGGTTATTTAATGCCAAAATTTAAATATTTAACAGCTTTAACAACAGATATTTTGTACATAATTTTATACTTTCAGTGCAGCCGTATGTTCCATAGGTATATAATTTGTAGATGCTCTTCAGTATTTTTAAATAGTTCTCTCATGTTTTCCTTGTAGCATTTATGTCTGATAGGAGCTAAGTGAGGACATTCAACATCTGTCTATATAGATGAGATGAGGTATTGTAAACTGTTTACACTATTTACATTGTTCGAACTGTTGTCCTCATCTTTATTGCCATATTCATGATGTTTCAGCTGTTATACGCTCTGGCCTTCTTCAGGTGATATACATTGGAATTTCGAATTGAACCCTTTATTTCGTCCACGGGCATAGATTGTTCTAGTTCCACATGCCATGTCTTTTCTGGACATCTCAGTTTCAGTTAATTTCCCAAGTACACCTCGATAAAAGAATTGGTAATCTAGTGACTTGACCCAAACAGTTATGAGCTCAAGACCTGGTCACGGCAGAAGTGAACAAAAATATAGGATTAAAAAGAAAATACATTAATTCTTTAGATTATATATATATATATATATATATATATATATAAAAAGCAGGTCTCAAGTTATTGTCACTCATCATCTTCACTCAATGGTTAAGTCCAGAAACATGGTGCATGGGTGCCACATGTAGTGATGTAGAGAAACAAACTCCAACACTCCTCCATTACCACCAGTTTATTCACTAGACCCCAGACTATTCATGGATACAAAGAAAGATTCTTTTACTGTATTATCACTGTGGATGAAAAAACAGTGTTTTTACATGAGAAAAGAATGGATGATTCCTGACAAGCAGGTAACACCACCAAACCAAGCCTACATCCAAGCAAGCAAATGATTTGTGTTCAGTGACATTAGCAAGAATAATTTACTATAAAATGCTTCAAAACAACCAAACAGTCAATGTAAAGCTGTATATTGAAGAAATGAACAGAGGCTGAAAGAGGCAATTCAGTTGAAAAGACCTGACTGACGATACAGTGTGATTATTTAACATGAGAATGCTTTTCCCCACGTTGCTAACATTACCAAACATGCAAATAAATAGCTCAGATGGGACACACTTTTTGATATCCACAACTTTGAGCACAATACCCAACACCTTATGTGAAAATTGGAAAAATATGATAAAATAATTTAAACTGACAAACCTTGTTGGTTCTTTTTAATCAAACTTGTTTGGATGGATGGATGAATATATATATCTTTAGAAATGTAAATAAATTTAACTTACGCCTTCTGCATCACTGAGGCTTGTATCCAACCTTGCTCCATTTGCCAAAAGAATTTCCGTTAAACTTTGTTGAATTTGGCCCCCGTTAAACTTTTGTTGAAAATGCTTCAATTAAAAAAAAAAATGAAAAAAAAGACAAAAAAGGTGCAAGAATGGAAGGGAATAAAAGATTAAATTTGGCCCTTCTGCAAAACATCACCCTATGAGCATTTAAGAAAGAAAAAAAAAAAAAGTTTACCATGATTAAGTTACTGTCCCAGAGCACACTAATGTGGAATTGGTAGCTTAAGTTGTGATAAATGTAAGCAAAAGAAAGAAAAGAAAGAAAAAAAAAAAAGAAAGAAAGAAAAAAGAAAAAAGAAAGAAAAAAAAAAGAAAGAAAAAAAAAAAAAAGAAAGAAAAAAAAAAAGAAAGAAAAAAAAGAAAGAAAAGAAAAAAGAAAGAAAGAAAAAAAAGAAAGAAAGAACAAAAAAGAAAGAATAGTTGAAAAAAGCTTCAAAAAAAAAAAAAAGAACAAAAAAGAAAAAAAAAACAAAAAAAAAGAAAGAACAAAAAAAGAAAGAAAAAAAAGAAAAAAAGAAAGAAAGAAAGAAAGAAAAAGAAAAAGAAAGAAAGAAAGAAAAAAAGAAAGAAAAAAAAAAGAAAAAAAAAAAAAGAAAGAAAAAAGAACAAAAAGAAAAAAAGAAAGAAAAAAAGAACAAAAAAAAAACAAAAAAAAGAACAAAAAAGAAAGAACAAAAAAAAGAACAAAAGAAAGAACAAAAAGAAAGAAAAAAAAAGAAAGAACAAAAAAAGAAAAAAAAAAAGAAAGAAACAAAAGAAAGAAAAAAAGAAAGAAACAAAAAAAGAAAGAAAAAAAAAGAAAGAAAAAAAAGAAAGAAACAAAAAGAAAGAAAAAAAAGAAAGAAAAAAAAAAGAAAGAAACAAAAAGAAAGAACAAAAAGAAAGAACAAAAAAAAAAGAAACAAAAAGAAAGAACAAAAAGAAAGAAAAAAAAAGAAAGAAACAAAAAAGAAAGAACAAAAAAAAAGAAAAAAAAAAGAAAACAAAAAAAAGAACAAAAAAAAAGAAAAAAAAAGAACAAAAAAAAAATAAAAAAAGAAAAAAACAAAAAGAACAAAAAGAAAAAAAAGAAAAAAAACAAAAAAAAAGAAAGAAAGAACAAAAAGAAAGAAAAAAAAGAAAAAAAAGAAAGAAAGAAAAAAAAAAGAAAAAAAAGAAAGAAGAAAAAAAGAAAGAAAAAAAAGAAAGAACAAAAAGAAAGAAACAAAAAGAAAGAAACAAAGAAAGAACAAAAAAGAACAAAGAAAAAAAAAAGAAAGAAAAAAGAAAGAAAGAAAGAACAAAAAGAAAGAAAAAAAAGAACAAAAAGAAAGAAAAAAAAAGAAAGAAAAAAAAAAGAACAAAAAAAGAAAGAAAGAAAGAAAAAAAGAACAAAAGAAAGAAAGAAAGAAAAAAAAAAAAGAACAAAGAAAGAAAAAAAGAAAGAACAAAAGAAAAAGAAAAGAAAAAAAAGAAAAGAACAAAAGAACAAAGAAAGAAAGAAAGAAAGAAAAAAAAGAACAAAGAAAAGAAAGAAAGAAAGAACAAAAAGAAAAAAAGAAAGAAAAGAAAGAAAAAAACAAAAGAACAAAGAAAAGAAAAGAAAAAAGAAAAAAAAAGAAAGAAAGAAAGAAAGAACAAAAAAAGAAAGAAAAGAAAGAAAGAAAAAGAAAAGAAAAAAAAAAGAAAGAAAGAAAGAAAGAAAAAAGAAAGAAAGAAAGAAAGAACAAAAAGAACAAAGAAAGAAAGAAAGAAAGAACAAAAAGAACAAAGAAAGAAAGAAAGAAAGAACAAAAAGAACAAAGAAAGAAAGAAAGAAAAAAAGAACAAAGAAAGAAAGAAAGAAAGAAAGAACAAAAAGAACAAAGAAAGAAAGAAAGAAAGAAAGAACAAAAAGAACAAAGAAAGAAAAAAAAGAAATGGAAAAAAGAACAAAGAAAGAAAGAAAAAGAAAGAACAAAAGAACAAAAGAAAAGAAAAGAAAGAAAAAAAGAAAGAAAAAAGAAAAAAACAAAACAAACAAAGAAAGAAAAAAGAACAAAAAAAGAACAAAGAAAGAAAGAAAAAAAAAAAGAACAAAGAAAGAAAAAGAAAGAAATAAAAAAGAACAAAAGAAAGAAAGAAAGAATAAAAAAAAAACAAAGAAAATAAAGAAAAACAAAAGAACAAAGAAAGAAAGAAAGAAACAAAAAGAACAAAGAAAGAAATAAAAGAACAAAAAGAAGAAAAAAGAAAGAAAAAAAAGAAACAAAAAGAACAAAGAAAGAAAGAAAGAAACAAAAAAGAACAAAAAAGAAAGAAAAGAAAGAACAAAAAGAACAAAGAAAGAAAGAAAAGAGTAAAAAAAGAACAAAGAAAGAAAAGAAAGAAAAAAAAAAGAACAAAGAAAGAAAAAGAAAAGAACAAAAAGAACAAAGAAAAGAAAAGAAAGAAAGAAAAAAGAACAAAGAAAGAAAGAAAGAACAAAAAAGAAAAGAAAGAAAAAAGAAAAAAGAACAAAGAAAAAAGAAAGAAAAAAAAGAACAAAAGAAAAAGAACAAAAGAAAAGAAAAAAAGAACAAAAGAAAGAAAGAAAGAAAAAAAAAGAACAAAAGAAAGAAAGAAAAAAAAGAAAAAGAAAGAAAGAAAGAACAAAAGAAAAAGAAAAGAAAGAAAGAAACAAAAGAACAAAGAAAGAAAGAACAAAAGAAAAAGAAAAAAGAAAAAAAAAAGAACAAAGAAAGAAAAAGAAAAAAGAAAAAGAAAAGAAAGAAAGAAAGAAAGAATAAAAAGAAAAAAAAGAAAAGAAAAGAAAAAAGAAAAAGAAAGAAAGAAAGAAAGAAAAGAAAAAAGAAAGAAAAAAAAAAGAACAAAAAGAAAGAAAGAAAGAAAAAAGAAAAAAGAAAAAAAGAAAGAAAAGAAAGAAAGAAAAAAAAGAAATAAAAAGAAAAGAAAGAAAGAACAAAAAGAACAAAGAAAAGAAAGAAAAGAAAAAAAAAAAGAAACAAAAGAAAAGAAAGAAAGAACAAAAAGAACAAAAGAAAGAAAGAAAGAAAAAAAGAAAAAGAAAGAAAGAAAAGAAAAGAAAAAAAGAAAAAGAAACAAAAAAAAACAAAAAGAATGAAAAAAGAAAAAAGAAAGAAAGAAAGAACAAAAAAGAAAAAAGAAAGAAACAAAAGAAAAAAGAACAAAAGAAAGAAAAGAAAGAATAAAAAAGAACAAAAAAAAGAAAGAAAAGAAACAAAAAGAACAAAGAAAGAAAGAAAAAGAACAAAAAGAACAAAAGAAAGAAAGAAAGAACAAAAAGAAGAAAGAAAAGAAAGAAAAGAACAAAAAAAAAAGAAAGAAAAAAAAAGAACAAAGAAAAAAGAACAAAAGAACAAAAAAAGAAAGAAAAAAGAAAAAAAGAACAAAGAAAGAAAGAAAGAACAAAAAGAACAAAAAGAAAGAAAGAAAGAACAAAAGAACAAAAAAGAAAGAAAGAAAGAACAAAAAGAACAAAAGAAAGAAAGAAAAAGAAACAAAAAAGAACAAAGAAAGAAAATAAAAGAACAAAAAGAACAAAGAAAGAAAGAAAGAAACAAAAAGAAAGAAAAGAAAAAAAGAAAGTAAAAAAAAGAACAAAAAGAAAAAGAAAGAAAGAACAAAAGAACAAAAGAAAGAAAAAAAAGAACAAAAAGAACAAAAAAAGAAAGAAAGAACAAAAAGAACAAAAGAAAAGAAAGAAAGAAAAAAAAAGAACAAAGAAAGAAAAGAAAGAACAAAAAGAACAAAAGAAAGAAAGAAAGAACAAAAAGAAAAAAAGAAAAAAAGAAAGAACAAAAAGAACAAAGAAAGAAAGAAAGAACAAAAAGAACAAAGAAAGAAAGAAAGAACAAAAAGAACAAAGAAAGAAAGAAAGAACAAAAAGAACAAAGAAAGAAAGAAAGAACAAAAAGAACAAAGAAAGAAAGAAAGAACAAAAAGAACAAAGAAAGAAAGAACAAAAAGAACAAAAGAAAAAAGAAAGAAAAAAAGAACAAAAAAAAAAAAGAAAGAAAAAAAAAGAAAAAAAAAAAAAGAAAAAAAAGAAAGAAAAAGAAAAAGAAAGAAAAAAGAACAAAAGAAAAAGAAAGAAAGAAAAAAAGAACAAAGAAAGAAAGAAAAAAAAGAACAAAGAAAGAAAGAAAAAAAAGAACAAAGAAAGAAAGAAAAAAAAGAACAAAGAAAGAAAGAAAAAAAAGAACAAAGAAAGAAAGAAAAAAAAAGAACAAAGAAAGAAAAGAAAATAAGAAAAAAAAAAGAAAAAAAAGAAAAAAAAGAAAAAAAAGAAAAGAAAGAAAGAAAAGAAAGAAAGAAAAAAAAAAAAAAAAAGAAAGAAAAAAAAAAAAAAGAACAAAGAAAGAAAAAAAAAAAAGAAAAAAAAAAAAAAAAAAAGAAAGAAAAAAAAAAAAAGAAAAAAAAAGAAAAAGAAAAAAGAAAAAAAGAAAAAAAGAAAAAAACAAAAAAAAAAGAACAAAGAAAAAAAAGAACAAAGAAAAAAGAAAAAAAAAAAAGAAACAAAGAAAAAAAAGAAAGAAAAAAAAAAGAAAAAAAAAAAAAAGAACAAAGAAAAAAAAACAAAAAGAAAAAAAGAACAAAGAAAAAAGAACAAAAAAAAAAGAAAAAGAAAAAAAGAACAAAAAAAAAGAAAGAAAAAAAAAAGAACAAAGAAAAAAAAGAACAAAGAAAAAAAAGAACAAAGAAAAAAAAGAACAAAGAAAAAAAAGAACAAAGAAAAAAAAGAACAAAGAAAAAAAAGAACAAAGAAAAAAAAGAACAAAGAAAAAAAAGAACAAAGAAAAAAAGAACAAAGAAAAAAAAGAACAAAGAAAGAAAAAAAGAACAAAGAAAGAAAAAAAGAACAAAGAAAGAAAAAAAGAACAAAGAAAGAAAAAAGAACAAAGAAAGAAAAAAAGAACAAAGAAAGAAAAAAGAAAAAGAAAAAAAAAAGAAAAAGAAAGAAAAAAAAACAAAGAAAGAAAAAAGAACAAAAGAAAGAAAAAAGAACAAAGAAAGAAAAAAAAGAAGAAAAAAAAGAAAAAAAAAGAAAAAGAAAAAAAAAGAAAGAAGAAAAGAAAAAAAAAAGAACAAAGAAAGAAAAAAAGAACAAAGAAAAAAAAAAAGAACAAAGAAAGAAAAAAAGAACAAAGAAAGAAAAAAAGAACAAAGAAAGAAAAAAAGAACAAAGAAAGAAAAAAAGAACAAAGAAAGAAAAAAAGAACAAAGAAAAAAAAAAAGAACAAAGAAAGAAAGAAAAAAAAGAACAAAGAAAGAAAGAAAAAAAAGAACAAAGAAAGAAAGAAAAAAAAGAACAAAGAAAGAAAGAAAAAAAAGAATAGGAAAAGAAGTAATATTTAATTTCAGAAATGCAATTCCTGATTTGATATTCTAAACCTGATATCTAAAGCATCCCCTCAGGAGGCTGTTTGAAACTTCCTTCTTCTTACCAACAATAAGGGAATGAGCAGGAGGTGTTCAACCCTGCGTATGTAGCACGGTGGGTCCTGGCCGTGAAGGAACTGGGAACTGGTGGCATTAAGGAATTACTGAAGAAAAACGGGAGAAAGAAATTATTAGGTTCCTACCCCATTTCTGAAGTTGATATTGATTGGTTTCTTGGAGTCAATGACTTCATTCACAAGTGTGATATCATCAGCCAGTACACCATGAGCCAAGTCCTGAAAATGGTGACATCAAGATTATAAAGAAAAATACAATTAAGATGGTATGTAATTGTTGCAAAAGTGGCTGTGAAACTTACTTGCATATATGTAAAGAGCACAAAATAACAATGGAAACAATTAAAACACACATTATCCACTCACCTCCTTTTAAAATTTGCTTAATTTAAAAATTTAATAATTCCCTTGCTCCCAACTAGAAACATACGTTTTGGAATAAAGTTGAAACTTTGTACACACAAAAAAGTGAATGTCAAAAGGGTGGTTTTTTCCATTAACACTGCTATTATTTTAACTATTTTCACTCCTCAGCAATGTTTATTATTTTAAAAAGCAATGATTAGAATTGGAATAAAATCTAAACATATGAAAGTGAAGTTATACATTTTTTAATTCTTGAGAATCACAAAAATATAAAACACTAGTTATTTATTAGATTTTGTTTATTTATAAGAATAATTTTATATTTACAACATTCTAAGAAGTAATAAAGAAATAAATATCAAAACAATTCTTTATTCATAAATTATTATTTTTGTTGCCAATTCTCAAGAACAAAGAAAATATATAAATTCACTTTCATCATGTTTGTTTACAGTTATAATCATTGCTTTTTAAAACAATAAATATTACTGCTTTTATTTTAACTACCTTCACCTTAGTTAAAATAAAAGCAGTGTTGATGGGAAAAAAAAATGTCCTTTTGACATTCCGATTTTTTTTTTGTGAGCGCAAAGGTCTATGTTTGCCGAATTTTTTATATTCCTACAGAAATAGAAGCAGGAATCTCTTATAGATACTTACCATCGATGAATTAATCTCTCCAACTAAACGGTCCATGTTTTCCACCCCACGTTCAATAGACAGTTGGACCAAGGTTTTCCCATTCTTAAAACAAAGAGAAAGAAGGAAATGGTTCTGTAAAAAAACTTTTAATTTCAGTTTCTTCAGACTGCATTTAAGATAAACAAAATAACTTATTGATTTTTGATTTACCTGGGTTACAAAATCAGGTACAAGGCCGCACTTGGAAGGCATAGAAGCATCAAACTTATTCTCAATGACTTGCAAGATAAGCATGACAAACACTGAACAAACAACAGTATTTGGCCTTAATTTTCTAGTAAGACAAACTAAATTAACTCCCTTGAAGCCAAGACAAGAATTTTTATGTTTTTTTTTTAATCAACATTCAAATTAATCTTTTTTTTGCTTTTTACTTATGTTTGACCACTCGAAGTAGAAGGTTACTGTGAGGTGTTGTATTAGTGTAAGAAAGTTGAGGTACCAAGGAAGAAAGCTCATCAGAACAATTGCCATGAAAACATTTGTAGAAAAGATAGAGGGAAGCCACAACACATTAATGAGAAAGTGACTGAAGTCGAGATGCCAGGTCAGGATAGATTATATTACAGACCCAACTTTGATTAAAAAAATTGTGTCTTTTCAGTAACATTGTTGTGAGGAATCACCACTTTTGTTGTGAGGTGTGGACTCCTTTCAGTAAATACTTTTGAGATCCTGGAACATTTGTCCCGCAAACAATATTTGGTGGACTCATGCCAGTCCAGGCAAATATTAAAAAAAAAAAAACAAAACGGATTTTTAAACAAACAATTAAAGCATGCATTAATAAAAAGAAATTACATTAAATGTGTACAAAGTTGAAAGGAAACACATTAAAAACTGAGCTATTAAGAATGTGCTTGTTTTTATGTGTATGTATAAGAGAGTTCAGTCAACTGGTGGAAACGAATATGCCCTGGGGATGTCTTCATCTATGTTATGTTACATCTTGGAGCAAGAGGAATAGGAAGACACGGTTTAACTTTTTATAGATTTAAACAGCACCACCTAAGGGATATCTGGCAAATCCAAGTTGGGTAACTCACAGTGTAAAGCAAAGAAAAAAAATAAAACTGAAAATAAGATGTGCATAGCAATCTTTGTAAGTTATTTAATTTTCAATAATAGATGCAGCTCAGCTTTTTACATAATGGTTAACATGGAGATGTTCTCAATTCCTTTGTTTGTTAAACAAATAATTTCAGAGGTTATCCCTAACAAGTAACAAAATCGAGAATATGCTCATATTAAAAATTATGGAACAGGCTGTTTCTCAAAATAGACAAACTTATTTTATAGGTTTATTTTAAATATTCATGATTATATTTTCCGTTTAGCTACCATTTTGTTCTTCTGGAAAGTAAAAGATCAGTCTCTTTCTATTAGTAATAAACCTGAAGAAAGACATTGAATAGATTGGTTGAAACATTGTAGGAACAACAAAAATCATACAGGGAAAAAAAAAAATCTCAACTGTCCCAAAATTTCTCTGAAGGAAAACACTGGGGAATAATTTTCAATTTATTTATTGAATTAGATTTGACATTTAGTTCTATGTAATTTGGGTGCACTGAGCACATTTTTTTTTTTTTTTTTTTTTTTTAAACTCAGTTTTGCTCTATCAGATCCTGATTTTGCTCAACACCCCTCCACTTTTGTATTCATGAAGAGGTTTTTTTCTCAATACTTGTTAAGTCTTTTTGCAGTTACAAATTATGCAACTAGATTTTAATCTAGGTATTTGTACCTATTGTTATGGTATTGTTGTATTATGTATACTTTTATATCTAACACCCTAAAAATATTTTTAATTTTGTCATTTTTAACCCATTTTAATTATGCTAAAACTATTATAGAATTCTAGAATTTTTGAGCATTCCTGTTTTATGTAAAATATTCTAGAGAGTCAAATAAAATATATAAAAGCCACTCGTTTTCAGAGTTAAACAGACAATTCAGTTAGTCAGTTAATTAAGTTTGAGCATTAACATAATTTTGAATTGGCATATGATTTACTGAGTAATTTTGTCATCACAATTTAACAGAGAATTTAATTAGACAATTTATATTGTACTTATTCATGTTTCTAGTTTAATTTCATAGACTGTAAGTACCTATTTCATAATAAGCTCCTATTTAAACCAAGGTGGGAATTTTCAACCGTCCACAAAGAACAACATTAATTAAAGACAGCAATTTTCCTAATGTCATGAATGAATGTAAAAAGCCTGGTTCTCATTTGTGGACTTGATCAAAAACATTTTAGGCAATTATAGAGCAGATAACTACAAAGAAATCATAAAAAATATGTGTAAGTAACTACAAAGAGTTAGGTTGCAATATGAACGTAAAAATGCATTTTTGAATAGCCATCTTGACCGATTTCTAAGTAATTTAGTCGATCTAAATGATGAACAAGGCGAGGGATTCCACCAAGACATCAAAATTATGCAGGGACAGTACCAAGGTTGCTGGAATTCCCACATGATGGCTGATTACTGCTGGTGCTTGAAAAGAGACTGGACATCAACATGTAAATACGCTAGAAAGTCTTGTAAAAGAATTTTTGCCACAGTGGAAGCTTCATGTTTTTTTACATTTTTTTTTTTTAAGTCATTTCTATAATTATAATGTAGTCTGAACTGCTTGTATTCATGAAACTTGAAAAGAATTTTAAAACATGACTTCATTTTTTGGTTTTAATTTGAAAAATCTAGAAAATGGCACATCGGCTGTTGACAAAAATTAAGACATGATAGTGCCAAACCAAGTTGAAATTCATATACAATGCACCCAAATTACCTAGGATCAAGTATCAGACATCATTCAATAAAATACGTGTTCCCCAATGTAATGATTCTTTTCAGAATTATAACATCTTTCATCTTCATATTTATTTAGAATTACTAACAAGCAGCCATATTTGAGTTCAGTTAGAAAGAAGCCAAATGCAATTGCTTTTTTGTTGATCCTTAATCATACAACATTAGCTGCATAATTGTCCCCAATTGACCCAATTTTCATGTGCAAATTTAGTAGAGAAAGTGCATATTATGGAATAGACAGTTTTAACAAGGGAAATTTGAGACAAGAGATGCTAAAGATATGTCTTGTACCTTTTCGATGTCAGTTCTACACCACTGATTCACCAAACGTCGAACACTCATCAGGTCATCATTCTCTACAGCATTCCACATTCCAGGCTAAAAAAGACAAAAATAAAAACATAAGTGTTAAGAGTAACCGCAGTGAACTGGTGAGACAGCAACTATCATTCTTTTCATTATCAGAATACGATGATTATATTAAATAATGTTAATATTTTAATTAATATTGAATAATTGTTAACTAGGCTGACTCTTGTGGTCATATCAAGGATTGAACTCACCATCCTTGGCTAACAAATTTCTGAACATATTAGACTCCCACTCCTGAGCATAACATTTAGTACTCTGCATCATTTATATATATTACTTTCCCTTTTACCATATATGGAATCCCCTCAAAATATAGTGTTTTATATATTTGAAATTGCAATAACTTGGCTCTCAATTTCAATCAAGATTCTTTTAGGTGTTGCCATAGAAGGATATGAATATACAACCAAGAAATTTAAATTCAACTTACATTGGCAGGACTAACATTTTGCTTGGCGGAAATAGTCACCTACAGAGGTTGGATATATTCTAAGCAGTGACAGTAGCAGGCTTGTCTCCCTTCCTGCCAAATTAGATTTAATCTTTAAGCATTATTTAAGTTTATTGAAATTTCTCTTTAGGGTGAATTTTTCTGTTGTTTGAAGAAGTGCTGTTTCTTGATCAAGATCCTGTTTTATCATAAATGATTCTTATCAATTTTATAGCAATTAAAATATTTCAATTCCTATTCAGTCATCATTGTTGTTGTTACAATACAATGATTCTATTAATGCTAATTCATATTCAGTCAGATCTTGGTTAACATTCATTTTTTTTATAATTTTACAAAGACATTTTCATGGAAAAGCCACCATAATAAACTTTAACACAGTAATAATTTACAAGCAGTATCCAAGAAAATTTCAGTTTTACTATTTGAATTTTTTGATGAATGATAATTTCTAATTGAATAAACTTGCATGTTCCATAACTATGAAATACCCATGGAATTTCCCCAATTACATTGTTAAATATTTAAGCTTAATTTTAAGAAAATATTGCAATAACAATGAAAGCAAGTCATTACTTAAAGTAAGAGAGTACAAATGAAAAGATACAAAACTGACAAGAGAAAGTACAAGAGAAAGAGAAAGTACAAGAGAAAGAGAAAGTACAAGAGAAAGAGAAAGTACAAGAGAAAGAGAAAGTACAAGAGAAAGAGAAAGTACAAGAGAAAGAGAAAGAGAAAAGAGAAACAAGAGAAAGAGAAAAGGCTGAGAAAGACAAGAGAAAGAGAAAGTACAAGAGAAAGAGAAAGTACAAGAGAAAGAGAAAGTACAAGAGAAAGAGAAAGTACAAGAGAAAGAGAAAGTACAAGAGAAAGAGAAAGTACAAGAGAAAGAGAAAGTACAAGAGAAAGAGAAAGTACAAGAGAAAGAGAAAGTAAAGAAAGAGAAAGTACAAGAGAAAGAGAAAGTACAAGAGAAAGAGAAAGAGAAAGAAAGTACAAGAGAAAGAGAAAGAGAAAGAAAACAAGAGAAAAGAAAGTACAAGAGAAAGAGAAAAAAAGAAAAAGAAAAAAAAAGAAAAAAAAAAAGTACAAGAGCAGAGAAAGAGAAAAAACATTTTATTGAAGAAAAAAAAATTAGAAAAAAAAAAAAAAAAAGAAGAAACAGAGCATTGCCAAAACATTTTATTGATTCTTTATTAAATTTCTGGCAGATGAAATTGTTGTAAGCTAGATTACCTCCCTTGAAATGACATGGCGACTTTGAATTCAGCAAATAATCATTCATTTTCTGTCCATCTGTCTGAACCCCTCTAACTCGAGACACATTTACTCCATATAGACATATTATACCTTTTTGGAATCAGGATGATCCCAGGATTGAAAATTTGCTTTTCTTCTTGTGCTTGAACATCTAGCATTAGGATATTTGTGTTCGAATGAGGACGGAACAGTTAAAAATTCAAATTTTAAAATAACTGAAAAAAAATTAGTAATTTTAAGTCTTTAATTTATATTTAGTTTAATGTAACATAAAAACTTTGTGAATTTAAAAAGTTTTGTTTTAAATTCAGTTTAAAATATCTCCAAAACTTTATGAACTGAGGAAATCAATTTTTTTATCTCCAAAATGCCACGGTATCAGAGTTAAAGTGAGAAGTTTCATGAGGTGAGGTTTTGAAGTTCTGTGGATTTTGTGATTTGAAGAATTCAATTTTCAGTCCGAATTGGAATTTCAGCCCAAATCAATCTTTTGGCCAAAATTGGACTTATAGCCCAAATCGGAATTAAAGTGAGGTTTTGAAGTTTCATGGAGTGAATTGAGGAATTCAAAATTATTTCTGCAAAATTATCATTGCTGTTTTCTAAGCTTAGGAAAGAGATGCCACAATACTTTCCACAGAGTGAGCAGTCTCCAAAGGGGTTGACAAATTCCATATTTGGAAGATGCTTTCATTTTCAAATTACAAACTCCTTTCATTAAATACTAAAATCACAAACCTTTTAACCATCACTCTGATGCTATAAGTAATTAAGTGTAGATAAACTGCCAAAATAAATATCTATAAAAAGAAAGAAAAAAGAAAAAGAAAAAAGGTTGTATATTTTAAAGTTAAACAAATATTCACTTGGTTATGGAATATGAAATCTTTGCCTGACGGTTAATTGTTCACCCATAATGAGAATAGGATGTAAAAGTTTTAGATAGATTTGATCTGTAAAGAGATAATATTAATAAAGAAAAAAAAAGGGAAACTTATCTTAGCCAACACATTTTATCCTCTGATGGACTTTGTCAAAGCAAATTTGCCTTGATAAAATCCCTCAGAGGATGAAATGCATCGGCTAAGATAAGTTTTCCTTTTGACTTCATTCAATAGGATGTAAGTAAAAATAAAACTAACCATATACTTCTCAAAAATCTCTTTCACATTGTTTTGCAAGGAAGACTTATTTCTGGCAAGTTCATCAAGTACATTGATGCCATTCTGAAAACAAATAAAAATACAAATACAAAAATATAAAGTCGTTATTTCAGAATAACTGAGAAAGAGAAACAATGCAAGTCAGTAGAGTGGAATCCCAGTTCATAAACTTAATTTACTCGAAGTTAATATTATATAATTATTAAGGTATGCTATATTTAGGGGTAAAAGTGCTCAATATCAGGGATAGAGCACATGCAAATGTAAAAGTGAACACCAAGTGTATAGGGTTAATACAAATATAAAATTTGTCACTTAACTAACTTCTCAATTCTAAAGTTCAGTAGACAGACCCTCCAACAATCACTGCATCCACTCATCAGGAGATATCAGCAATGAACTTTATTTTCTCTTTTTTTTATATATAGAGTTAAGAAAAAAATGTATGCACATTTCATTAGTGCAAGGTTGATTTTTCTTTCTTTTTTAATTGTGCACTCATGCATGTATTTGCATATTCTATAGAAGAGGGTATGTATTTGATTACAGATGGAGGGTGGTTAGAATTTGGGTGGATATGTATTGGATTGGCACTCACTTTCATGTAGGGTTGGAATACAATATTAACTAGCTCTAATGTAATATCAAGGAAATCTAAATTTTTTAAATTAGTGTTGAACTTAACTTTAAGGTGGAGACTTAAATTCTCTATGTATTAATTTCCTGATTTTGCCAACTTTTTGTGGAATTTTTCACCGTTATAAGGCCATCATCTCTATATAATCTTATACTATCAATGTTGATATCTTGGTGGGCACTAAGATTACATAAGATAAATAAACCAACAAGGTTTGGAGACTTAGCAGAGCCTAACGATCCCATGGAAATATCAATTTGGTCAGCAGAGTTGTTTTTAATCCATTGTTCTTTATTATGGATAAGAACAGATCTTCTAGAGTTCATAATAATATCAAGCTGCTCATTGGAAAGATCAGAGTAGTCCCCCAACAAATTCCAAAGCCAAAGTAAAAAGATTCCAGGAAAGAGATGGGTAATAATCCACAATATTAAACTGGATAAATGAACAATTCCTTTTATTGTTTAATTCCTTTTATTTTATATTTATTTTAAATTATTTTATTATTTTATAACAATTCCTTTTATTTTATTTATATGTGGTATTCATCCATTGTAAAAGTCCAAGGCACCTTCTAATCAGCTGGTTGACTATCAAGGATGATCTTGCTAATTCTACCAATTTCTGGCCTGGTTGGGTTGATCATTCTGGTGGGAAGATTAACATCAAAATCAGGTTTATGGTCCTTGATCGTGACATAGGATTCTTTAGTACAGAGCTTGCTAACTCTGTTGTTGATTTTTAGTTTCTCAGTTATATTTTTATTTGTTTCATTAATTTTGTCAACTAAATTAACAATATTATTTTCTACTTTTCTAGAATTTTTTAGTTTTTTCTAATTAAAATATTAGAATCTTTAGGAGTAAATTTGTAGAAGTTGGCTGTTTTGTTGATTTTGACAAAAACCTTGTCAGACAAAACGAATGTCCTTTACAACTAAATCCAAATGTCTCTGAAAATGATTTTTATATTTATGAAAAGAGATACTATTAATGATTTCTAATAAATCATTTTCAAAACCATTCAATGAATACTGCAGTTTTTAAGCTTTTGAAACTAGAAACATCCACTTCTTTTGAAAAATTATCATGAAGGAAGAAATAAGCCTTCCATCTTATCAGTCTTAGTAAAGCCTTAGTTTTCTGAACTAGTTTTACAAAATAATACCATTTGTTTGTGTTGGGAATATTCTTTAGAGAGATTTCAAAGTTGGTTTTTTCTATGTCAATGTAAAAATTAAATGTAGAAAGTGATCTACCATAAGGGGAACAAAATATCCAAATAAGAGAATTAACAGATGGAGTAAAAATCCACTGTTCATTGCATTTACTTTTAAAACAGTGCTCAGAGCATTATTATTATTATTATATCTTCATTACAAGAGATGTTGAAATCACCACATAACAGCTTTCATGTTTCAATACTATGATTGTAACTCTTCAGGCAATGTTAAGTAACTGGTGATTAAATGATGTTTTAAGGAAGTTTAAAAACAAAGTGTTACCTCTTTCCCTAAAGTTAAAGCGGGTGGAACATAAGGTCAGAATAAAAATAGACTTGTGGGCATGTCTTGATTAACCCACTAAATATCAGATCTACGCTAAATAGAAAAGTAACCTTAGAGGATGGAGGTGTAGGAGTTATTTTTTCATGTCATTGATAAACCGAAACATAGACAGGCCATCATTGACAATTGTGGAAAATATGTAAGCGACAAATGAATCATGATTGTAGACAAACAGGACATTCGATTTTTGGAAAGACGTTGAAAGAAGGAATAGGAGGATAATTAGACAAAGTTAATTTCAACAGAAAAAATATTTTTTAGATTTTAGATTCAGTAAGCTTAGCTTGATATTATTATTATGAACTGTAAAAAATTTGTTTGATAAGAACAAAGAATTGTAGATTAAGAACAACTCTGTTGACCAATTCAATATTTCCATATCATTAGACTCTGCTGAGTCTTCTGAACTTGGTTTATTTATCTTATGTAAATCTTAGTGCCCACCAAGATATCAACAGAGACCCAGTATTTTTAAGAAACAACAGTAATAAGCAGCCCATTTACCATATGTGCCCGACGTCTTGGGAAACCATGAAACTAAGTTGCAATACAAACATAGGTGTTTGTGTGTGATTATATATATATATATATATATATATATATATATATATATATACACACACACCTCCAAAAGTATTGGAATGGCAAGGCCAATTCCTTTGTTTTTAAGATGAATATGAGACAAGAGTTAAAAATTTCAGCTTTTATTTCCTGGTATTTACATTTAGGTGTATTAAGCAACTTAGGACATACCACCTTTTGTTTGAACTCACCCAATTTTCAAGTAAGTAAAACTATTAGATCATGTGACTGACAGATGTTTCTTGTTGCCCAGCTGTTGCCTTTTAGATCAATGATTTAAACATTAAGTAGCTGTGAATAACTATTTGTTTTTTTTTTTTAGTCTTGGTTTTTACCTGTAAATACTGCATTTCTTATTAAGAAGGATAAACCAACATGAAGACAACAAAGCTGTCAATGGGAGAAAAGGAAGCCATTTTGAAGCTGAGAAAAGAAGGAAAAATCAATGAGAGCCATTGGACAAAAATTGGGCATAGGTGACACAACAATTTGGAATGTCCTGAAAAAGAAACTGAGTGTACTGAGTAACAAGGTTAGCCAAGGAAAACAACAGCAGTTGCTAAAAGAAACATTGTAAGAGCTGTGAGGAAAACCCCCAAAACTGCAGTCAGTGACATTACCAACAACCCCCATAATGCTGGGGTGAAGGTTTTACAAGAAGACTTTGAGAGTAGAAATAGGGAGGACATACCACAAGATGCGAACCACTCATCAAATGGAAGGCCAGATTGGAATTTGCAAGAAAGTACGGAAATGAGCAACAAAAGTTCTAAAAGAAAGTTTTATGGATTGATGAGACCAAGATCAGTTTCTATCAAAGTGATGGAAAGGCCAAAGTGTGGAGAAAGAAAGGATCTACTTATGATCCAAAAGTATACAAGTTTATCCATGAAGCATGGTGGAGGCAGTATATTGTCTTGGGCATGCATGTCTGCTTCTGAAATAGACTCATTCATATTTATTAATGATATAACTCATGATGGTAACAGCAAGAATGAATTCAGAAGTCTACAGAAAGATTTTGTCTGCCAATTTACAAAGAAATGCATTCAAACTAATTGGGAGGAAGTTTATCATGTAGCAAGACAATGGCCTAAAACATACTGTCAACAAAGCAAAGGATTTCATTAAGGGGACAGTTTTTGACTGGCCAAGTCAATCATTGGACCATAACCCAATAGAGTGTGCATTTCATCTCCTGAAAAGGAAACTGAAGGAAGAAACTCTTCGAAACAAACAAGAACTGAAATAGGCTGTGTTAAAAGTTTGGAAAAGCATCACAAATGAAGAATCACAACAGTTTGGTGATGTCAATGGGTTGCAGGCTTGATGCAATTATTGCAAGCAAGGGTTATGCAACCAAAGATTAAATTTTATTTATTTTAAGACTATCTGTTCCCTTACTTTTGCTCACTTAAAAATGCTGTAATCCGATACAAAAGGTGGTATGTCTTAAGTTGTTTAAAACCTGTAAATAAATTAAAAGAAAATAAAAGATGAAATTCTGAACTCGTATCATATTCATCTTAAATCCAAATGACATCGGTGAATAACAAAAACAAAAGAATTGGCCTTGCCATTCCAATACTTTTGCAGGGGATTCGTGTGTGTGTGTATAAATATTGATATGTATTTGGGAAGGAACATTTCTTTGAAGCATTTTTCATTAAAAACGTCTGACAAAGAAGATTCAATTACAGTATTTACATTAGTCAGACTATTGTCCTCATCTTTGTCGCCATATTTGTCACAACGTTTCGGACACATGGCACAGTGAATAAAGGCGTTGGTTAGATCCAGTGACAGACCCAAAGAAGGTGAGTTCAATTCCTGGTTAAGGCAGTGGAGAACTTTCAGAGGGAAAATTTGCAGGAGATAACTGATAACTGACATCCATCAAACATGGCACGTGGAACTAGAACAGTCTACCCCAGCGATCGAAATAAAGGGTTCAGTTCGAAATTCCAACCACCTGAAGAAGGCCGGAGCGTACAACGGCTGAAACGTTGTGACAAATATGGCGACAAAGATGAGGACAATAGTCCGACTAATGTAAATACTGTACATAATACCTCATCTCAGAAATATAGACAGACTCTGAAGATTCAATTAATCTTTTATTGAGTTTTTCAGCATTCTAACATTTTTCCATTTTTCAGGGGTTAAAGAATATAGCAATTGTCTATACTTATAATTGTTCTGATTGCATTTTGCTAGTTCTATAGACATTATCAATTATGTTATTTCGATGCTGAATATTTATTACATAGAATAGAAATTTAAAATTATCCCATTTGAATAGCTACCTCAACTTACAAGAGCTTCCTTGGAGGATATGTCAACATTATGGGGTTAAAAAAATAAAAGTTTTTATTTTTTTTAACTGCTTGGTGTTAACAAATCCTGCAAGGAAGCTCTTGTAAGGTGAGGTAGCTATTCAAATGGAATAATTTTGAATTTCTATTCTTTGTAATTTATCTATCTATATATATATATATATATATATATATATATATATGCAAAAACACATATATACAAACACATTATACATACACACACATGTATTTACTTTAGTATTTCAAGATATTTTTGTATGATTTTGGTAAATATATCTGTTAGAATGAGATGTCAATGTTATTTTCATTTTGGTGCCATCTTGACAACAATTTATTCATCACACACTGTGATAAGAGAAATCCAAATATATATTGTCCCTATAATTTATTAAAATACCAAAATGTAAAATGCTTTGCTAAAAGTCATTAACATAATTGTTGTATAGTAGTATTTAATATGTTATTGCCAATCTATGCTCCAGCATCAGCTAATTTTTTTCTCATCATGAGAGAAATAGGTTTCCTATTCCCTTCATGCAATACACCTGATGATTGTGGGAGAATGGGTCAGCTTAAACAATGCATAATACAAAGAGGTTCAATGTTGTATATGTAAAACACTTTCATCCAAAGCTTCTAAAAACTGGTTGAAATATCACTGAAACAAATTAGGAATGAACAAATGGATATTTGTTCTAAGGTATGCCCACTCTGTCCCAAAATAGTTGGTACACTTGCAGACACATTTCCTACACTAAATGTAACAACTATTATTGGACAGAAATAGTAAATAAAAAGCCAATGTAAATCCAATTACAAGAAGTGGGTATGATGCAAGCTTACATGGTTAACTGCATAGACATCTGCATTGCAACGCAGAAGGGCCTCCACAAAGCCTGCATCTATTTTGACTGCATTTTGAAAATAAGTCAGCAATGCAATGGAACCATCCTGTAAAAACAAAAATAAAATTAATAGATATTGATGTCAAAAGGTCAGGAATTCTGAATGCCGATTTTCAAGGCAGGACGGATCTCCTCTACAGGAAGATTAGTGCAAAATGATTTTCCTATGTAACCAAGCCAGAAAATGCTTAGATTATAAACACACAGACAGACAGTATAGACAATCTAGGCTTTGAGCACTTTACTGAGTAAGTTTGCTGTTAGATCTTTTTTCTTTCTTTGTTGTTTTTATTCGAGATTGTATCTGGATAAGAGCTTTAGGTTTTGACAAGTTGCCTGTTGATTCCAATGTCTTTTTTCTTTCCTATCCATACATATGTGTGTGTGTCAATGATTTTATATATACTTTAATTTAGGATATTACATTGAAAACATATCAAAATCACTAAACAATTGCAGTCATGTTTTGATGTGCATACAACACATCTCATCAGGTGATTGTAAATTACTGGCAAGTGAACGATATAATTAGATTTAAAAGCAATAACAGTCTCTGTTTACGAAAAAAGAAAAAAGAGAAGAGGGTGGGATTATAAGTTTTGTGGGAATTGCTAAGAACAACCAATCAAATATGACCCACGTATAATTTAAACTAAGGGAAGAAGCAAAATTTAAGAAATTATTTTCCATAAATGGGTCATGACCCGGAGGTTTGAAATCAATGGCAGCCAGAGGTGTTTAACAAGAGCGGCTCTAAATGGATACATATTGTACATTTAGACGATGTCATTTCCTAAGAAAAAAATGAAGTGGTAATCTCACAAAATGCTAAACAAGTTATATGCTTTGTGAGTTTTCTACATAAACATTTTTATAGTTGATAAATAAATAGCTTCTTTAAGAAACCAGTAAATAATTTATATCTATAGATTTACTTGATAAATTAATATGCAACTGTTAGCTAAAGATTCTTTATATAAAATGTTAATAATAATAACCAAAGATTCATAGAAAGCTGCCATAAGTAAGAGTAATGTCCAATATGAACCAAGGTCATTTAATTTGAGCATGTAGATGATTTCAATCTTGCATAGAGGCAGTTATTGAAGCTGAAAGTGGCTTTATTGAATAAAATTAAAAAACAAAAAGGTAATGCATTTTTATGCTAATAACATTTTTGAATAATAAAGTTATGTTATTATATATCCGTTTTTTCTACATAGATATGCCCTCTAATACCTTACACACAATAATATATATATATATATATATATATATATATATATATATATATATATATATAAAACGTTAATATTCTATTATGATAAATTTTCATGTCACAAATCCTTGTCTCATTGTTGGTGTGAAGTTTTAAAGAAAGAGAATCAAATCTGAAACCCAAAATAGTCATCCAATATTGCTTTCAGAAAGCAAGTTTGTTTCAAGAAACAGAAATAACAGATATAACATCCAGCATTGAAAGAAAGAAAAGTACTTGCTCAGTAAATGTACAAAAAAAAAAACCCAAAAAAAGAAAAAAAAACAAGTCGTTAACCTTTACATCTGGTTGGTTGACATTCAATCCAGCATTCCTTAACAAATAGACGAGTTTGGTTGCTTCAGCCACGCGTGATGGATTCTCCAATAACCCAGCAATGAGAACATTAAAAAGATCATCCTGAAAGGGAAAAAAAAAAAAAAAAAAAAAATACAGAAAATAATCCAAGGATTTTCTTTAAACGCAAAGTAATACAAGATCTGTCTAGAATATATTAAGCCATTTTTAATTTCTCTCTTCCTAGATTTGGTTGTATGATTTTAATCTAACTTCATATTGGAAGGTGATAAATAGCTCAAATGTATATTTACTGCCCAGCACAAGTATTGAACTGATAGCCTTCAGCCAATGTAAACTTGTGCTTTAGTAAGTTTAAAGTGGTTCTGCCCATTGAGTTTGATAGAAACTTATGGTTTTTCCATCCACTGGGGGAAATAAAATCTATTTGCTTAGTGAAGTTATATCAGATAAGATCAACAGAAGGGACTTTACTCTGCATTTATAAACAGATGCTATCTTTTTTAATGGGTAAATTTTACAATTGATGGTGATGTTTTTGGAAGAGTTTTTTATCAAAATAATGTTATTTGCGTTATACAGGGGAATTGAGAAGTAACTCCCTATTTTGTGTATGAGTGGCCACCCAGGAGTCCTGACTTAACACCCTGTGACTTTTTTCTTTGGGGGTTGGTTAAAGGAGCAAGTCTACTACTATATCAAACCAAGACTTTGGAAGAACTTGAAGGGTAAATACAAAAAGTTATGTCTTTCATATTACAAGAGTTCATGGGGAAATCAGTTGACAAATCAGCTCAAGAAGATGGTAGCAAAATCTTATGCCCATATCAAATTTTAAATAAACGCTTTCCTCTCATATATAGTTCTTGTAAAAATTATAGTTAATAAATAAATAAGTATTTTAAAATGGAGAGTTACTTTTCAATCACCCTGTAGAATCATCAGTCAATGAGGTGAAGTACTTAAACTTCAAATATGTTTTAAGATCCACTTCATCTGGTCTCAAATTATCCCTGTAATTTCTCAAATTTGGAAATTTTCTTGTAGAACTCCCACCAAGTATTGGTGTGTTGAGCTTGCCAGAATGTCTTCATAGTCTGCATTTTGGTAATTGGTGCATGGCTTAATAGTTCCATAGCTCATCTCCTATTCTTGAGCCAAGTGGAATTATAAAAAAAAAAAAGACATTCAACTTCTCAATTCAGTCTGTACTCATCTCATATGTGCATTTTAACATCAAAAAAAGTTTTTGGATTTCTTTTTTCTATTGAGCCCCCTCTCTGATGATGTTCTCCCTCTTGTGGGGATTTGCCATAGAACAGTCTCATTGATGAACATAACAGTGGTTACTTGGATCTCATTGCTGGTGAGAAAGGTTTCACTGTATAGCCCACTTTCAAGGACTTCACCTTTCTACTCCACTCGGCCATTTGTCACTCAAGATCCTTGCAAGAGCAGTAAGGTTTTTTTGGACCTTGTTTGAGGTTGCCCTATATGATTATTAAAGGGTCCTTCAGGCTCCCAAAAATTTAGGTCAGCTATCAGTGAGGGATTTTGCAACAACAATGCTAATGCTGTGGAGGTATGGTAGAATAATGGATAGCAGCTCTGACTGAGGAAATGGAGAGCTGAGTTTGAATTCAAGTTGAGCTTGTTACATTCATTTATGTGTAATATGGATAAATAGCATAGATGGTAACCTGTCTAGGAGAAGGACAACTTTGAATTCAAAACCTCTAACTATGCCTCTCCAACCTGCACTGCACTTGGCCAAGCATGGTGAGTACAGCTCAACCCCTGAAGACATGGTCAATCAGGGAGGGGTTCCTCCAACAGGAGGAAGTCCTGTATTTGGATGTTAATATATTATTTATTAGTAACTATTAAAAGATGATTTTTGCTATTTGAACAATATTTTTTTTTTACAGCAAGGTTCACCCCCTTACAAGGCCCAGGGGCCACTTGAGGTAGAGGGTTATTTTTGGAGGCCATTTGTATGTATAGGGATGGAAGATAATGGTTAATCCTAGTCTTGAACAGGTTAAGATTGTAGTGATTGGGGGGAAATATGCTACTAGGAGTCAGGAAGAAGCTGCTTGTGTGAACTTACTTCTCATGGAATACAGGAGGAGTGTGGATGGTTTGCTACTATGTAAGTGGCATGGCATGTTCTTGCTGTGAATGTTTGCCTTGGTGACACCATGGAGTGTAGTTTGTCCAAGCACTTTCCGTAAAAGTAGCAGTAGAGCAGTGAGAGACTTGGAACATCCTGCCTGTGTGAGAGGGGCTGAAAGGTGGAGAATAATTCGTCACCCACAAGGGTGAGATGATTTTAACTCTATCAATTTTGAAGAGTGAGGTCTAGGCAGCCCCCATTAATATGACAAGAGTACTCCATTTTGAGCCTGATCTCGATCTTGTAAAGGTAGAGGATAACAGAAGGAGTCAGGTACTTACTGGAGTGGTACAGAGAGCCGACCATTTTCCTGCATGCTTAGCAATGGATTGTATGTGAGTTTGAGGTCCAACAGTCTTTCAAGGCATGGTGCTTCTCCAAGAGAACCTCTGTTCATCCTGATTGGTGGTAGTTGAAGAACAGATCAGCAATGATGGAATGTAACTAGCTTGGTCTTCAAGGCATTGAATGTAAGCAGCCAGTTTTTACCAGATTGGGTAGTTTTTTTCAACATTAAAAGTGAGATAAGTTGCCAAACTGACCATCAAGAGTTTCAGAGGTGCAGCCGTATATAGTTGTATTATTGGCATAGATGTTTACAAATGATCTGAGTATATTCAGAGGCAGCTCATTTATGTAGATCAAAAAGAGGGTTGGTCCAAGGAGTGACCCCTGGGTGATGCCTGGATTGACCTCTAGGGCTCTTGAGGATTGGCCATTAATAAATACCTTCAGGGACATACCTTTTAGGAAGGATTTTATGATTGAGAAGATCCTTCCAGTGATTCCATAACTGGAGAGCTTATGTAGTAAGCCCTTTTGCCACACCTTGTGGCCTTTGAGAATATCTAATGCTCTGGTCCTTGAGGTGTGTGTCATCAAGAGCCTCACTGATTCTGTGAGTGATGGTAGTTAGGATGTCGGCAGTGGATCGGACCAACAAACCCATACTGATTATTGCTGAAGAGATTGTTCTTTTCTAGGTGCTAAACAATCTTCTTATTGACTGTGGCCTCAAAAAGCTTACTGATGATACTGAGAAGACTGATGAGTCAGTACTGGGAGGGGGAAGATTGCATGCCCGCATTCTTGAAAACCAGGCATATGCGTGACGCTTTTCACAGGCTTAGGAAGGAGTTCTCTTTCAAACATCAGTTGAATAACTTTGCTAGGATTGGGCATAATTCCCAGTTGATGTTCTTAAGGATAACCACTGGAATTTTGTCTGGACCAGTGGCTTTCTTAGGGTCAAGGACTTTGATAAGTCTAGAGACTTCTAGCAATTTTCTGAAACAACTTGGTTTCTGGATTTTTCAATAAAAAAAAAAAAAAAAAAAAAAAAAAAAAATTTAAAAAATATACTCTAAAATTGTCAAACACAAGCATTTGACATTAAAGATATAAAAAAAATATTAATTTATCTCTGCACCACACAAAAGTTTTTACTACCTTCACTCCCAGCAATGTTTATTCTTTTAAAAACCAATGATTAGAATTGGAATAAAACTTAATCATATGAAAATGAATTTATATATTTTCTTTGTTCTACACTTTAATGTTTATACACTAATAAAAAAAAAATTCCAATTATTTTTTAAATATTGGTGTTTGATAATTTGTATTAAGCATGATTAGTAAACAGTTTTCACTTAATAATAATATCGTCAAAACCACTGAAATTAATACAGAATTTTAAAACTTAATAAATTTTTCAAATTAAAATTTTTAAAATATAAAAACAATTCTTTAACAATTCATTATTCATCAAAAAATTGTTTTTGTAAAACAATAGTATCCTTAGTATATCTTATTTAATAAAACAATTAAAAGGTTTTTTAATTAAATAATCTCATATGGTTTCATTGCATTTTTTATTTCACAATTCAGAGCAGATTTAAGGTAAATGGTGATTTTGTTTGACAAAAACAAATTGATGATTTAAATTCTCCAAGTAGCACCCTGCTTTTAACTAATATAAATACAAAGATCCTGGAAATTTAATTTCTTGAAATTTCATTAAGTAACAGATGCAAAAAAAAAAAAAAAAAAAATTCCCCCAAAAATATATTTTAAAAATAATTTAATTCATTTCCCATTCTAAGCTTTGCCCCTCCCTCTCCCCGCTAATGCAAGAAAAACAAGATTTTAAACCAAAATTTCAAACAAAGATTAAAAAATTTAATAAAATAATCAAAAACAATATTTTGTTATTTCCTCTTAACCTTTATCATGTTGAATGTGACTTCATTTGCTATACAATCCTGCCACTGACTGATCTCTGAACAATGTGTTTGAATTTCATAGTTGTGTTAGCATATCCTGCTATGGCAACAGAAAAACAACATTGTGTGAAATTAACAATAAGAATACTGCAATTGAGAGGCCTTTGAAAAAGAATGTAGTGGAAAGGGAAGTAATATTAATAATGCAGCATACATTATTATTGTTAATAATAAACATTTTGATGATAAAACTTTGTTTTTATCAAGTTTGGAGCCTTTTATCATCATGCTCTGCTCTTTTTTTAGATAAATAGAGGTACCTCCAAAAGTTGGGTCTTTAACATGCTACAATGGAAGACAGAGAAGAAACTATATAAGCATTTCATTCTCTCTATTGTTATTTTAATAGGTAATAATTGAATAGTATACATGGGTTGTCTGTCATTAGGTTAATTATTTTCTTAACAGATTAAAAGTAATCAGTTCCGGTAAAAAAATAAAATAAAAAAAAAAAAAAAAAAAAAAAAAAATAAAACAAAATCAAACAAATTTGGCTAGATTAAGATTTTTTTTTTCAAATCAAATATTGAAACAATCAAAATTAAATCTTCTGCAGTACAAGATCATTTCATTAAATTCTACAAAGTTCATGTTGGGATTTTCTTGGTGAACTTAAACAGGGATCTGATTCTATCAACAAAGAATAAGAATACCATAAAGCAGTGGTCCCTGGACTTATTTTTTCTCCGAGTAGCATTTTTGCAATTGAAATTTGATCACACCTCACCAAATTTTATGTGATAGAAAGTACATTTAAAAAAAAAAAAACAAAAAAAAACAGAGAGTAAGTTAAAGGGAGATAACCATAGATTCAAAGTTGGAACATTATCATTGAAAACTCTCTCCTTCAATTTGTGGACCCTAGTGACTATATTCTTAATATTTGATATAATGCAAAAATATCACAAGAATAAAATCAGTTAATAATTAGTTATACTTGGACTCATGCATGCAATTACAAGTAATCCACAATAATAATTTAAATTTTGAAATTATTTTTATTTTTGGTATATGAATTTTTTTAAACAATTTCTAAATCTTTGCTTGTCTTTCAATCATTCAGCCTCACCTGCTATCCTCTTTCACCTATGAGGTGCGTGCACTGTTTAGGAACAACTACCATAGAGAGATCATGTGAGTAAAAAGGAAATTTATACATATAACCAGAAAGTGAGAATTGAAAGAACTGATACTGAGAAAAGAGGGCTTGGAAAATTTAAGACTCACAGAGCAGATTGAAGGCAGGGAAAAGCAGTAAGTAATCTATGTAATGAGTTTGTGTGAATGGATTATAGAACAGACAATGAGGGGTCAAAAGTTAGGGCGACAAGGTAGGAAGTTGAGGAGAATCATGATCAGTCTGTGCTGATGGGACATAAAAGAACTTGCTTACCTGTTGTTCGGATATCAATGTTTCGCCATATAGAATTTCTTTTACTTTTTCTGTGTTTACCTGTCTTACAGATGCATAGAGTTCCTAGAAAGGAAAATAAAACATTTTTCAGTCAAAAAGGCAGCAGAAATTTGTAAAGTTGAAAAAAATGTAACACACTGACATTTGCATTTATTACATGATATATAATCATTTCACCCCATGCAAGGCAGTGAAGCCACTAAAACACAAGGGTGGGAAAGAATAAGAAAAAAAGAGAAACATTATTAAGGAGCAAGAACAATAGAAGAGTAATCAAGAAGTCAGTAGATAACAATTGACATTGCATTTAAATTTCTGAAGCTCAAAGTTGGCTGGAAAGCATGAAGAGAATTCCAAAAGCAAGAATTGTGAGAAAAGAAACTGTTAGTATAGAACTTACAGTTCCATCTAGTCAGCTCAACTGTAAATTGATGAGACCTAGCTGCCAATCTAGTACTGCACTTAAATTCATAGTCTAGATACCATAGCAAAGAGGGCATTTGAACAATTACCATGAAAGTATTTATAAGAAAAGTTTTTAGTCTTATTCTCTACTATCTTTGACAGCTCAACATAAAGTTATTTCCTATTTATAAAATTTATATTATAATTATTTGGAAATATTAATTATCACTAAACCTACTTATTATTAAAGTATCATTAATTTTATGTCACTATGGTTAATGGAGAAGATTGCAGATAAGCCAATGATTCTTCCTTATTCATTTTATTTTCTTAAGAAAATTCAGCAAAACAATGCTATCATTAGAAGTTAATATACTGATAGTTGTATCTTTGTATCCTCTTTTGTTAATTTATACTGAAAAATATAATCAGAAATTGTTAGCCAAATTGTACTGGAAATAGCTTTATTTCAAAGTTAGAGGAATTTAATGATGTTAAGAAAAATTGCACTATAATGTGCTGTTATGATTGCAAAAACAGAAACTGAATTAATATAACATAGAATCTTTAGTTAAGTGGATAACTAAATTACTGTATATTGTTATTTCTGAAATAAATACACACACCTTAATGAAACAATGAAGTCATATTATAAAACACCTAGAGCAAAAATCAAATTAAAATAGCATTTGTGTAACAATTACAAATTTGAATCTAATTTTACAATAACATTAAAAATTAATTTAAATTGTAATGCAAATATAAATTTCAGTTTCACAAATTTACCAAATTTAGTTGCAAAACTATTTGTAAATCATGCAAATAATTATACCTTCTTAAGCCTAAATGGATCATATTTATGATAGAAAATACAAATCAATCTTGAGGCAAAATTTAAAATTGCCTACAGCAATAAAATTAAACTTTTTTTCGTTTGGATGAAATTAACATAAGAAACAGTTTAAGAATTAATTATGACCGGAGAAGAGTAGAATTGTTAATTTTGAAAATACTTTTTTCTAATCATTGTAAGGCAATAAAGCCACTAAGACAAGAGGTTACTGAGTGTGAATAGGAATTACCATTGTAAAGTTGCCTCCCTGTACCTTTTCTATAAATACTTTTATGGTAATTGTGCAGACAAGCTCTTCACTATGGTACCTAGACTTTTTGAATTTAAGCGCAGTACTAGACTGGTGTCAAGATCTCATCAATTTACACTTGATCTGGCTAGATGGAGCCGTAAGTTTTATGATAACAGTTCCTTTTCTTGTACTTCTTGCTCATGGAACTCGCTTCTGATTCCATGCTTTCCAGTCAACTTTAATCTGCAAAAATTTAAATGCAATGTCAATCACTATCTATTGCCCTCCTGATTACTCACTTCTCTTCCTGCTCATTATTAATATTTCTGTCCTTAATTCTTCCACACCCTGTAACCGCTTGTGTCTTAGCTTTATATATATATATATATATATATATATATATATATATATATATATATATATATATATATATATATATATATATATATATATATTGGTAACATCAAGCTTTAGATTAAAAGAAATCACATTAAAGAGGGAAAAAAAAGGTAATTTTTTTAATCATTTCATTCCAAGCAAGGAAATAAAGCCACTAAGGTGCAAGGGGTGATTGAGTGTGAAAGAATATAAGAAAAAGAAAACAGTAGAACAATAAAATGGGAATTAACGAGATAGAAGATAAGAATTGACATTGCATTTAAATTTTTGAAAATCAAAGTTGACTAGAAGGCAAGAAGCCAGAAGAGAATTCCAGAAGCAAGTAAAAGAAACTGTTAGTATAGAACTTATGGTTAAATCTAGCAATTTCAAGTGTAAAATGATGAGATCTAACAGCTAATCTAGTACTATGTTTAAATTTCAGAAAGTTGAGGTACCATAGAGGAAAGTTCAGAACAATTATGATTTATACAAATTGTTTATATTTTGTGTAGATCAATCCTCATTTTAACCATTAAAAAAAAGTCAATGGTTGAATTAAGAATAAGAATTTATGAATATAAAATATGATATAGTGTAGCAATATCCTTTCTCATATATCCTTCCTTGATAGATACTTTTTCCTTTTAATGACCAGGGTTTCTCAGGAATCTTGTCTCCAGCCCACCTTTGAATTGACAAATATAAAATTTTGTTAGTGTTTTTTAGATAGCTGTAAAAGTAGAGTCTTTTGAAAAAAAACTGACCACCCAAAAACTGTCTGGATGGTCCCCATTTCTGGTTGGTAGATGGGTGGTGGGTTACCTAGCGAGTATCCATATAATGAGTAGTCAGTGAAAGGATTGCAGCCAGTGAAATGGCCAGCAGTCAGTGAGATAAGCAGTGAGTGTGCCAGAGTCCTTTTTCCATGGCTGATAGTGAGATACCAGAAGTTCGGTTTCTTGAAGCAGAAGGAAGACATTGCTGATTAGGTAAGAAATCCCAGTTTTTTTTGCTACTTTCCAGCTAAACAAGTGTTTTGAAAAGTATTTGTCATTATTCATTGGTAACGTCAATCACGGCCATGTATAACATAGCTAGAGCCTGGTGTATTTGCATATGGCTAACCTTGGATGTCATCACAGTTGACGTGTGAATTGCATCATCACAATAGTGCATAGTAAGTGTCAGGAGTAAAAAAAAAAATGAACAGAACTAATATATATCTATTGTTATTCCTTACTGCACAATGCAACTCAAAGTTTTTATGGGTGAGGCAATCGTCAGACAAAGAATCGATATAGATTTTTCAACAATTTTACAAGTAAAACATTTGTGGCTTTTTTTTTTATAATGGTCCTGTAAAAAAAAAAAAAAAAAAAAAAAAAAAAAATTCAGGCAGTGTTAGTGTAAGAAAATGTTTTCAGCAGATTTAATGGCCACTGTGATAATAAATACTGGTTCTATAAATTCTAATTCTCATGATTTTATCATTACAACCTACCATACAATTGAAAAAGAAATTTTTCTGTTGGAATGATTATCTAGATATTTTTTTCTAAAAACATTTCACTCCCAATCAAGGCAATTAACCCACTAAGACACAAGGAGTTACCGAGTGTGCGAAAACAGTAAAAGAACAAGAATTATGACCTTTAACTTAAAATATTGCACAAAATATGCACATTTTTATTTCATTTAGCCCCAAAAGGTCTATTTTGATCACCTTAATTATTCACAAGTGGACTATTGCCCTCAATGTTTCAGCTGTTGGGTCCTCTAGTGTTCAATTCAGGCAAAATGTAAGAAAAATACATTTTCTTCCAAAATTCCATAAATTTCTGTATGAAGGATTAGCAGTTGAATGAATGAAAAAATTTTAGATTGTTTTTTTTTTTTTGGAACAAAACCACATAGAAATACAACCTACTTTAAATGGAGATTATAGAAAGTAATATTTTAACACTCATAAAAATGTTTTTTTTTTATCTTTAAACTACCACTGGTAAAAAAAAAAAAAAAACCTAATTGCAGTGATTCTAATGTTTCATACTCCATGTTTCAAGGAAAATAAATGGAGGCATTACTTTCAGAGCCCCCTCCAGACATTCCCCTTGAGGCTTCCTTATATACAGTGTAACCCGGATATAAGAGAAACCCGGATATAAGAGAGATTTTCTCTGGTCCCAAATTAGAGCCTGTGTTAATGTATATAAAATAGACCAAACCTGGAATAAGAGAAACCAGGATATAAGAGAGATTTTATCTGGTCCCAAATTAGAGCCTGTGTTAATGTATATAAAATAGACCAAACCTGGATATAAGAGAAACCAGGATATAAGAGAGATTTTATCTGGTCCCAAATTAGAGCCTGTGTTAATGTATATAAAATAGACCAAACCTGGATATAAGAGAAACCAGGATATAAGAGAGATTTTCTCTGGTCCCAAATTAGAGCCTGTGTTAATGTATATAAAATAGACCAAACCTGGATATAAGAGAAACCAGGATATAAGAGAGATTTTCTCTGGTCCCAAATTAGAGCCTGTGTTAATGTATATAAAATAGACCAAACCTGGATATAAGAGAAACCAGGATATAAGAGAGATTTTATCTGGTCCCAAATTAGAGCCTGTGTTAATGTATATAAAATAGACCAAACCTGGATATAAGAGAAACCAGGATATAAGAGAGATTTTCTCTGGTCCCAAATTAGAGCCTGTGTTAATGTATATAAAATAGACCAAACCTGGATATAAGAGAAACCAGGATAAAGAATTTTCTCTGGTCCCAAATTAGAGCCTGTGTTAATGTATATAAAATAGACCAAACCTGGATATAAGAGAAACCAGGATATAAGAGAGATTTTATCTGGTCCCAAATTAGAGCCTGTGTTAATGTATATAAAATAGACCAAACCTGGATATAAGAGAAACCAGGATATAAGAGATTTTATCTGGTCCCAAATTAAAGCCTGTGTTAATGTATATATAAAGGATAGAAACCAGGATATAAGAGAGATTTTCTCTGGTCCCAAATTAGAGCCTGTGTTAATGTATATAAAATAGACCAAACCTGGATATAAGAGAAACCAGGATATAAGAGAGATTTTCTCTGGTCCCAAATTAGAGCCTGTGTTAATGTATATAAAATAGACCAAACCTGGATATAAGAGAAACCAGGATATAAGAGATTTTATCTGGTCCCAAATTAGAGCCTGTGTTAATGTATATAAAATAGACCAAACCTGGATATAAGAGAAACCAGGATATAAGAGAGATTTTATCTGGTCCCAAATTAGAGCCTGTGTTAATGTATATAAAATAGACCAAACCTGGATATAAGAGAAACCAGGATATAAGAGAGATTTTCTCTGGTCCCAAATTAGAGCCTGTGTTAATGTATATAAAATAGACCAAACCTGGATATAAGAGAAACCAGGATATAAGAGAGATTTTCTCTGGTCCCAAATTAGAGCCTGTGTTAATGTATATAAAATAGACCAAACCTGGATATAAGAGAAACCAGGATATAAGAGAGATTTTATCTGGTCCCAAATTAGAGCCTGTGTTAATGTATATAAAATAGACCAAACCTGGATATAAGAGAAACCAGGATATAAGAGAGATTTTCTCTGGTCCCAAATTAGAGCCTGTGTTAATGTATATAAAATAGACCAAACCTGGATATAAGAGAAACCAGGATATAAGAGAGATTTATCTGGTCCCAAATTAGAGCCTGTGTTAATGTATATAAAATAGACCAAACCTGGATATAAGAGAAACCAGGATATAAGAGAGGATTTTCTGGTCCCAAATTAGAGCCTGTGTTAATGTATATAAAATAGACCAAACCTGGATATAAGAGAAACCAGGATATAAGAGAGATTTTATCTGGTCCCAAATTAGAGCCTGTGTTAATGTATATAAAATAGACCAAACCTGGATATAAGAGAAACCAGGATATAAGAGAGATTTTATCTGGTCCCAAATTAGAGCCTGTGTTAATGTATAAAATAGACCAAACCTGGATATAAGAGAAACCAGGATATAAGAGAGATTCTGGTCCCAAATTAGAGCCTGTGTTAATGTATATAAAATAGACCAAACCTGGATATAAGAGAAACCAGGATATAAGAGAGATTTTCTCTGGTCCCAAATTAGAGCCTGTGTTAATGTATATAAAATAGACCAAACCTGGATATAAGAGAAACCAGGATATAAGAGAGATTTTATCTGGTCCCAAATTAGAGCCTGTGTTAATGTATATAAAATAGACCAAACCTGGATATAAGAGAAACCAGGATTAAGAGAGATTTTATCTGGTCCCAAATTAGAGCCTGTGTTAATGTATATAAAATAGACCAAACCTGGATATAAGAGAAACCATTTAAAGAATCTGGTCCCAAATTAGAGCCTGTGTTAATGTATATAAAATAGACCAAACCTGGATATAAGAGAAACCAGGATATAAAGATTTTATCTGGTCCCAAATTAGAGCCTGTGTTAATGTATATAAAATAGACCAAACCTGGATATAAGAGAAACCAGGATATAAGAGAGATTTTATCTGGTCCCAAATTAGAGCCTGTGTTAATGTATATAAAATAGACCAAACCTGGATATAAAAAAAACCAGGATATAAAATTTTCTCTGGTCCCAAATTAAAGCCTGTGTTAATGTATATAAAATAGACCAAACCTGGATATAAGAGACTTCTTCTCCAGTCCCGACAACTCTCTTATATCTGGGTTACACTGTATAACTAGCTTAAAAACCGCCCTATCAAGCAACATTTAAGCTAGTTCCTGCAGAGGGCTCTTGATTGGGCCTTTATCAGAATAGGTAGGGAGGAGTAGATACGATACAGATAAACTACAGAAGAACTCAAAATTAATCATTGCATTTAAGTATTGCATTAATATTTAAGCTTACTTTATAAAAGTTCAACAATAATTCTTCTGTTGCCGCATAATTTAAAGACTATTTGATGTACGTAGGTCCCTACTTTCTGTACAAACAATTATTTTTATTTCATGGGTGATTTTTGCTAGATTTAATTTCAATTATTCCCAGATTTATTTAAAAAAATAATATATAAATTTCTTAAAACAATTGGAATAATGAAAACTTGGGAATCCAAAAAAAAAAAAAAAAAAAAAAAAAAAAAGTATATGTTGGGCGACAGCCTCTAGGGATAAAAAGAAAAAGTGTGTCACAGTGACACACTGACATTTGAATTTATTATATAGATTAATACAAGTAAATGTTTGTCCTGCTTCCTCTAGCTCAACGAATGTGAATTCCATTACATATCAGGGTTGAAAAGACAGAATACCATTTGCATAGATTGCTGAAATAGCCTATTCCCCACATGAGGCAAAAAGGAATTTTTTTTATTATATATATATATATATATATATATATATAAAAATCAAGGGTGAGCAATGGATTAAAACCTCTAATGACCACTTCGACATCACATTGGGATCATTGGACTCTGCAGAATCTTCTGACCTTATAGGTGTTTTTATATTCTACAATCTTACAGAATATCACGAAATTAGCATAACTGACATTGGATTGTACAGAGATGATGTGCTTATGGTTATAAAGAATTCTACAAACTTTAAAATTGATAAAATTAGAAAACTATTATACAGGGGATTTAAATGCCTGAACTTGAAAATTACTGAAAGTACTAAATTGAAAAAGGTGAACTTCTTTGATATAACATTAGATTTAATGAATAATGTATACATATCTTATAAAAAACCCAATACTAATCCTTTGTATATACACCATAAATCTAATCATCCATCAACAATTAAATATATATCTTTCTCTATCAAAAATAGAGTAAGTACAAATTCAGCAAATGAGAAAATTTTCTATGAACATAGTAATTTCTATAATAAAGCTCTAAAGGATAGCGTATACAAAAGCCCAAAACTCAATTATATAAAAAAAAAATGAAAAAGAAACAATAGTAAAAAACAAAAGTAGAAAAATCATTTGGTATACACTCCCATACAATCAAATGGCAAAAAACAAATTAGGACAAAAATTCCTTGCATTGATCGTTAAACAGTTTCCTAGAGACAGTAAACTCAGTACAATTTTTAATAAAAATACCCTAAAATTCGGTTACAGTTGTACTGAAAACTTGAAAATAATTATTAAGAAACATAATGCTAATATTTTGAATAAACATTTAGACCAAAATCCAAAAAATTTAGAGAGTATAATAAAAAGAAATGAAGTTAAGGAAAAATTATGTAATTGCAGAAATCCTCAAAACTGTCTGCTTAATAATAAATGTTGCACTGAATCATTAGTGCACCAATGCAATATCTCATCTATTGAGGATCCAGACAAAGTTAAAGTCTACATTGGATTCACAAGACATGAATTCAAAAGGCATTGGAACCAACATCAAAGTTCTTTTAAAATAAATACCAAAATCAGACATCCTTATCGAAATATTTCTGGCACTTAAAGGAAACCAATAAAACACCTACTGTAAAATGGAAATTAATAAGAAAAGGACTTTTTAGGTCATTAAATGACCCATGTCCTTTGTGCATACATGAGAAATTATACATTATTAAGTTTATGAAAATAAAAATTTACTTAAAGAAATGAAATAGCTATTTTTGCAGACACTGTCAAAGATTTTCATTAAATAATGATTAAAAAAAAAAAAAAAAAAAAAAAGATGAAAAATGAAACCTGCATATTTATACTTGATCTTTGAATAATAATTTTCAAATAAAGTAATTCTAATATATTTGATTTAAAAAAAAGTATAGTCTATTAGTAATTAGAATTAGGAATAATAATTTAAAATAGTATTTTAATACAATGTGCTCATATTCAAATTACACTTTCGAAAAAAAAATCTTTTTGTATACAATTATAAATTTAATGGCAAAATAAAAATGCCAAAAAACCTTTTGTCATTGAAAAAACAGATGACATGTGAAAAATCATTGTCATCATTTGTTGAACGGGCACCCTTAACCTACCTTAACTTAACCTCATTTGTAAAGTAACTCATATTTTGATACACAGGTTGTCGGTGAAAATGAATACCCTACCACCCTTTATTAAAATGATTGAATTTCCTATAACCTTAGCAACTAATATCAAGAATGTATGTGCTTATAAACTCAGTAAATTTCAAAATAAGTTATTCCAAAAATCGCTTGAAAATGAAACAATACTAAGGATTTTAATTTAATTCTATAATTGAATTTAAAGTTTTAGTCTGTTTTTGAAACATGGTAATTCCTGTGTAGTGATGGGATCATATTTTTAAATTAGTGTATATATATATATATATATATATATATATATATATATATATAATATATAAAATATAGTAAGATAAAAAACAGTAAGATATATAATTCGGTGTTCTTATTGATATTTTTACAAAACAGTGCTCAATGTAAATTTACAGAGCATAAATATTATAAATTATATGATTTAAAAATATGGTTCCTTCACTACACAGGAATTGCCATGTTTCAAAAACCAAAGCTAAAAATTTCAAATTTAATTATACTGAGTTTTTAACTCAGTAAATTTAAAAATAAGTTATTCCAAAATTCACTTGAAGATGAAACAGAACTAATGCTTTTAATCTAATTATAAAATTAAATTTAGTTAATTTATAATTATATATATATATATATATATATATATATATATATATATATATATATATAAATAAATATATGTAAAAGAGTTCTCAAAGTGAATATAGGGACGGGCGGGTGTTGGTTATGCTCCGAAAGTACTGCATTCCATTTATCTTCATTGAAACAGATACATGGACCATTAGAATCACCACAATTAGCTAATGCATTTTTTCGGGAGTGTATGCACTTTCATGTCAGATGTCGTTTTGCAAAAAAAAATGTCATCAGTATTTTGGCAGAAAGTTTTAACCTTTGTTGTTATACCTTAAACATCCACCTTTGACTTTCAGAGCAAGTCACGTATAAGGTAATAATTTTAATTTACGGCATGTATAAAGTATGATTGTACTTTTAAATTGTTATCTAGACACACTACATGCTCTTGATCTCACAATATAAGCTTGAATGTTTACAAGAATGAATAATTTTTTTTTGTTTAACTAAGACTTAAAATGAATGCTTACCAAGAAATTATTTTAAATTTAAAAAATAGGATTTGTTTTTTATTATTTTATTGAGATAACTGTCTTATTTGTAATTTTTTTTTTTTTTTTTAAATCAGTATCATCCCATACAAAGCAGTAAAATCACTAAAACACAAAGGGTTACTGGGTGACGAAGAATTAGGGACAGAAACATTAATAATAAGCAGGAGGACAGCAGATAGTGATTGAAATTGCATTTAAATCTTTGCAGATTAATGTTGGTTGGAAAGCATGGAGCTGGAATGGAGTTCCAGAAGTGAGAAGTGCGAGAGAAGAAACTGTTAGCATAGAATTTACAGTCACATCTCAACTGTAAATTGATGAGATCTCAATGCCTGTCTAGTACCATGCTTAAATTCAAAAAGTCTAGGCGCCATAGTGAAAAGCTCATCCAAACAATTACCATTAGTATTTATAGAAAAGACACAAAGAGGCAAACTTAGAACAGTGGGTAAGTGACTGAAGCAGAGCTGCCAGATCAAGACCAATAATATTGCAGATTCTTCTTTGAAGTTTATCAAGGAGCTCAAGGTAAATAGCAGTAGCACCAGACCATGTGTGGCAGCAATATTCTAATCATGGATGAATGGTAGACTTATAGATATGTACCTAAAAAAAGGTTAGCTTAAAAAAAAAAAAAAGCAATACATCTATCTATATAAAATTCTGTTACTTCCATTAAATATGCCCCACACATCCTCTAAAATAGAAATACATTGACCAACTGAAACCAAATTTAGGGAAGAAATACAAACAGGTAAATGGATACAAAGTACAGTTGTTTTACTTGTAACTTGGTACAATAAATTTTCATTCATATTTTTTTATGAAAAATGAAGTTTTATTATTTAACATACAAAATACATCCACTATTTTAAAAACAATTTAATGATTAAAATAATATACTTATTTAATAAAAACACAATATTGTTTTCTGCATATCTTTTCTATAAGTTTTTTTTTTTTTTTTTTATATACAAGAATCTAGTTTCCAGTTCACTTTGCAGGCTCAAGAGTAAGAAATCCTAAGAATTTATTCTTTGCTGTTGAAAAGGAAAAAAAAGAAATTTTATTAAAAATATTGTTTACCGTGAAGTCCTATAAAATTGAACAAATTACAAAACCTTGAAGTAGTGTTTTTGTCAAAGCATTTTTCCAAACAAATCAGCTTCCATTGGTTGGTTTGCAAAATTAAATGAAACATATTTTTATTCATAACTCTTGACAAAAAATGTTAGCAATTAACAAATACTAAATACTGTGAGGATTTCAACAGATGTCAGTAAATTGCAAGAAAAATTCTAGTCAGTTTAAAATGCATTTACAAAAAATGAAAATCTTAAAGTTTTTTATTCCAGTTTTAATTCCAAGTGAATCAATTAAATTTGAAGTTAATTTAAATTCCAAGTTCAAATAAGCAAAATACTCAACCTGAATTTAAATTGATTGGAAACGTTTTTTTGTCTCCTTATCAGTAAAATCTATAAATTTGTTCATACTGATAGATCTGTCAACACAATTCTCTTTATTAAAAAAAAAATCCTTCAAAAATGAAATATACTTTTCTGAAACGTTATTTGAGAAAAATTAACTAATTTAAAGTTTAATTACTCTGATTTGAAACAAATACTACTTAATCTGAATTTAAAATATTGCAGAAAAGTTTTTTTAGAGATGGAGGTAGTGTTTTTTCATGTGTTAAGTGATCTATTGACAACCTGATGTTTGGGAAATTTAAGTTAGGGGGTTATAACTGAAAAAAAAAAAAATTATATTATGAATATAATGTGAATACTGATTTTGATTTTATTTTTTAACTATCCAGTAATCTTAAAAATTTGAAAGATTTTAAGCATTTTAATATTTCATTGAATTTTAGGTACTTTGCCTCTTATTGCCTTTCATATGAAGGTGTTGGTTAAGGAAGAAATGTTAGATAATTACCAAGAAAATTTTAAATTTACAATTAGGAACCTTTCTGATAATGTCTTGTATGGATGTCTCTATTGACAAAAAGAGAGTACATTGGTTGAATTACGTAGGTTAGTTTGTTCCATTTCTACAGAGTCATTTGCAAGACATAAAATCAGGTGTTGTCACAGAAAAAAATTGGTTCTCTTCAACTGACCAATGTCAGATTTCTTTGTAACATTTTTGTTTTCAACAAAAGTTCTTTTTGTGATGCAGCTGCTTCACCATGCCATTGTACAAAATGCTGTCAATTGCCATCAATATAGAACCCATTTTTCAAAAAAAAAAACCCAAAGAAATGAACTTTTATTTTTCTTTCCAAGATTTTCATTAAGTTACACATTCATTGAACAGCGACTGGGCAAATACTTTCACTGCTATAAATCCCAGTTTGAAAAAAAAAAAAAAAAAAAAAGTGCTTTTTCTTTTCATTGTTTACTTTGAAGGTAAACAATGACAGAGAAAACAAAAACAATTAGCAGATAAATAATGAAATTTGAGTAAATTTTTTTTTTTTCAAAATAACAAAAATTGATTATTTTTGCACTATTTTGGATCTTTTCTGTTAATTCACCCCAAAATAAAAAGAATTTTTATATTTCCATTGCACTTCAGTTGGGTTGATTTTTGCAAACAACCCAGATGTGGGTGACTCAGGTGTGGGGGTCAACGTTCGCACTCACCACGATAAACAAGCCAAAAACAGATTTTTCTTTTTTTTTTAATTTGTAAAAACTTCCTTCCTCAAATATCATCCACACTTATGAAATGTGAAGAACTTCCTGATTTTTGGTAATTTTTCATTCTAAGAGTTGGGGTTGTTGTGAGGCAAGCTAAACAAATTTTGATTTGAAATTTATAATTTCTTGGGGTGAATTAATATTTGCAATAAGTAACTTTATATTATTAGGGGTGAATTAACAGAAAAGATCTTATATTTTTGCCAACACTATGGCAGTGACAGACTGGTTTGAAATTTTCCCAGTTAAAAGGACCCACTTAATCCCAAAACACTTTGAACCGAGGATATATACCAAAAGAAATTATAGTATCAAAGAAACCTTACTTAAATCTTCTCAGAATTTATACAATATTTTTTAGTTCTTTTAGTTTTTACATTTTTTGGTTATTTCTAAAGTGATGGACCATCACTTTAGGATAACAGGAAATTTCCCAGTGGGCCCTAAAGTGATGGACCATCACTTTAGGGCCCACTGGGAAATTTCCTGTTATCCTGGTGGGCCAGTCTGCCACTAAGGCATTGTTAAATTTGGCGCTTCAAACAAATTCTGCATACCGAACAATAATTAACCCTCTTGTTACAAATCACATCAATTTTTTTTTTTTTTTTTTTTTTTTTTTTTTACATAAACTCTTGAGTACTTCTTTCAGATTTTAGAATCTGGAAAGAAGGCCAAGTGAGATTCTGAAAAGCTATTGGTTTCCAAAGACCAAAATAAATCATCTCAAATTTTGAAGTTAATATCAGTTTTTACTTACAGAAAAAAAAAAAAAAAAAAAAAAAAAGTTGTAATGAATTGCATTTCTTCAATGACATTTTTTGTTTTATTTAGAATATACATTTGTTTTAAAATGCAAAGGTAGGTTCAGAATATGAGGAGCAAAAATGTGATGGAGAGATAAAAATCCGTGTTAGGTATGCAGATTTTCTTTGAAATAGTTTAAAAAAAAAAAAAAAAAAAAAAAAACGGATTTTTTTTTTAAACTATGAAAATATTTCGCCACGGAAAAAAAAGAAAGAAATGAAATTTCCTTTCGCCTACTGCGCCAACAAAATTCTTTATTAAAACGTTTCACAGACCAAAATCTAAATATACGGAATTTATATTCAATGATTAATTAAGAAACGTTCGTCAAGTGACTTATGTGGTTAGACGACTCAAGAGTTTCGCCTCAAAATGCTCATCAAGGCCAGATATTTGATGATAAAAATCTATTTAACTTATCAGATCTCATTTTTACTCTTTCACATTGAAAATTTGAAATTGTTAATGCATATTCGAGTTTTGTTAGAAAGGTCACAAGGTTTAAATTTAGAAACAGTTCATTTTTTCTACCTGACGAGTGGAATGAATAATTTCATTACAAAAAAAAAAAAAAAAAAAAAAGGGGGTTCGTCTAGGATACTCCAGTGTCGAGGTGCTGAATTAACATCAGCTAAAAAGTGACAAATGTTGTCATTTCATCATTATTGCAAAAAAACCGTATCAATTATTTGATTATTAAATTAAAAATTATAGATTTTTTTTTTTCGGAAAATAAATACGTAATTTTCACGCATTTTACTTTCTCAGTCGGAATTTATTACTGACCCAATTTCGTTGCAATTTAATGCAAGAATAAAAAAAAAAATTTTTATGATGAATTTTTTTTAATCTTCAATAAGAAACTATAAAAAAATTGAACGTACAATGTAATAATTGGCCCAACTACAAACAAATGTTTTCTTTTTTTGTTTTTTTTTTGCAACATTAAAAAACAGCGAAAAAAAAAATAAGTGAATTATTTTTTTTTCTTCAAAAATTGCTAAAAATATATATAATGAAAAAAAGAGATGGATAAAAAAAAAATTTAAAAAAGTGAGTGAGAAACTGTAAGGCTGGTGATATTGTATAATTTATGAATGAAAAAAATCAGTGATACTGATACTGACAAGTTAAACTGTCGGCAACAAAAGGACAGTCTTGTTAGGTGTTTAAATTGTAAGTTGATCGATGTGTCTAGTTTTCCAGAAAACAAGAGAGTTAATTCAAAGAAAAAAAGAAAAGTCAATTAAATAAAAAATTGAATTCAGTAAGAAAATTGTTAAGTTACTTTCATTGTTCATTTGTCAATAACGCTAAGCAAAATTTGAGAGCCCCGTATTAAAAAATAATCCACCCACAGAAATAATATAGGTAGCAAAAATGTATAATTATTAAATTAATTCATTACCTACGTGAAATCACAATGTAAAAAAATGATTTTTAAAAAAAAAAAAAATTTTTTTTTCAATTAAAAAAATATTTTAAGAAGACGAAGCACGTCTCATTGATTTAATTAGGGTGGAGTTTGAACGGAGATCAGACCCTTCACCAGACAAGGTGTCGTGAACTAAATTTTTAGTGTGCAAATTCTTACTCGCGGACCCCCTGACAAAGGCCACCCCCAACTCGAAACACCCTGGCGACGAGGTTGCATCGGATGATTAATTAAAATTTTAACCTCTTCTTTTTAGTAAAAAAAAAATAATAATAAAAATTACAATGACAAATAATTAAAATAATTAGTGTAAAGACCAAGAAGAATAACTTTTCATTTCAATACCTTCAAGTTTCATTAAAAAAAAAAAAAAAAAAAAAAAAAAGAAAGTAAAAAAAGCGCGTTATGACTTTCAAAAACCATCAAGAGTTTAAGATCATTAAAAAAAAAATCCGTGCTTTTCGACTGAACGAATAATGACATGAGTATGATCACAGGTCAGATGGTCTAAAACTAAAAAAATAGATAAAATAAATAAATGTATTTTTCCTTCGTTTGTCAAGAATCTTCATAACACGAAGAAGAAGTGTGATGATAGCGACAATAAGACCTGACCTTTAAGGACAGATGAGGAAGAATTAGGCTCTGAAAAATGACCATCGGAAACTTTAAATTAAAATACTGTCAAAAATGACAGGTATGATTTTATTCATTTCATCATAAGAGTAAGAAAAGAAGAGAATATTATTTGTAGATAAAGCAGGGGGGGAAAAAAGAGGGGTTTGATCATATGACCTCTTTATCGTAAAACTGTACAGAAGGTAAGCGGAAAGAAAAGGCCTTCAATCATCGTGTAGGTTCCAGAAAAAGCTTTCCCGGTTTAATTTAAATTCGGTGCTGAGGCTTTTTTTTCCCGGAATTTGGGAGAAACGTAAAATTTGTATTTCTTTTTTTAACGAGTATGTTCTATATGAGGCATCGTAAATAAAAAGCAAACTTTTAATTTTATAATTAATTATCGACTTTTTTTTCAAATATTGGCAGTAGTGAGTGCCCTCCACTTAGTAGCAGATGTTTAGTGAAATTAACGAATATGTGTGCAAGAGAAAAGAAAAGACATACACACTGTGTGTGTGTGTGTGTGTGTGTGTGATGCTGGTGTCATTATGAAGACTTTTTTTAATGTGATAAGAGTTATATAATTATAGAGAATATTTAATATTTTACATAACGCGGCTAATAATTAGCGTTATTTCTTAATTTTTCTTGTATATTCTGAACAATAAGCAACAACAAAAAAAGATCATCAAAAGTGGGCTTCATTGACCATTGTTTTTCATGTTCTACAAAGACTGCATATTGGAAAAACAATTATAAATTTATTTATACATTAATTACAATACATTAAGAACAGATAAAATTAATTAACTGAATTAAACATAAGACATGTTTTTAGAATTATTTTGTACTTGAAATGACATCCTAAACTAATAATAGCATCTTATTTTTATGTAATAACCACCATTTTTATAATAAAAAATATGTCTTAGTGGCTTTACTGCCTTGCATGGATTGATATGAATTAAAAAAGAAAATTCAGATAATAATAGTAAAAATAATAATAATGATAAATCTGACAAAATTCATAAAATATGTCCTCATTTATTTCAATGTTTTTTAACTTATTTAATTTTGTCAACACATTTCTCACTTAAAAAAGCTAAGAAGATCATTAATCAATAAAGATAAATTATAAGTTCCTTTTGACAGATCCACTTTTAACAGCAGATAAATGTGGATTAATGAAATAAAACAGATAAAAAAATGTTAAAGACATAAAACAAAACTTTTTTTTTTATTGATACATTACTTAAATACAAAATCTTATCCATTATCAGTAATAGCTTGATTTAAACTTATTATAACCAAATACTTACAAACAAAAATTGCCAATTTTGTAAAAAAAATAACTTTAATGAAATGATGTAAATTTATCAGTAAAAAAAAAAAAATTAAACTTTTCAGCTCCACTCAAAGAAATCAACAATCATGGAATTTCATAAATGTATGTTGTTTTGATCATGTTAAACTGAAATTTAATCTCAAAAGTATATATATATATATATATATATATATATATATATATATATATATATATATGTGTGTGTGTGTGTGCCCTTAATTTATCTTTTCACTTTGCATTAAACATTATAAATAGTATGTGTATGTGTAGCTACATATATCAAATTGATGCACTAAAAAGTCAAATACTAAATAAGACTATTTTAAAAACCATAATGAAAAGATGCATAATATTCTTCTATTTCTATCGTACAAATCAAACAGTTGTTAGCTGTTATATTTTTTATTAAAATAATAAAGTGTATTATCAGAGTTCATAAAGATCTCATTCAAACATTTGTTGATACATTTTACTGCTATTTTTTTACCTTATAAAATTTAAAATTAGATCAAATAAAAAAAAGGTATTTTTAAAATCTTACTTTCATTAATGTTCTTAGAGATTTTTTTTACTGTCTTATCAAAAGATAATTTGCTTTTGCAGTATGTTTTTTCTCTAATTTCATAAATTTCATTTTTTCTCATTTTTCACTCATATTTTGTATTATTCCAAATTTTTTCTTTAACATTTTCAAATTTATTATTTTTCACATATCTGTGAAAATATTTTAACATTTTCATTTTTTTCAAACTAAAATGTTCTTTTGTTTTTTTCATTTTTACAGTTCACCTCAAATATCTTTAAATTAAAAATTTGAATTTAGCATTAAAAAGTTTTCAATTTTCATACATTTTTACTTTAGCCGATTTTCCTTATGTAGCAGAAAAGGTAAGAATTTTTAATACAGATAATTTAAAATTAATACAGACAATTAAATTTAAAAATTAAATATGTTCTTTAAGTTTAAAAATTATGTATAAGAAAATCAGAATATAAAAAAAGGACAAAAGATTAAAAAAAAAAAAAAGAAACTAAATCACATAGGTGATATTATTTTTCAATAAAAGTTTGAAGAAAAATCCAGGCTTCAATAATCAAAGTAATTTTATTGGAAACTATGAAGAAATGATTATCAATAAATAACAAAAAAAGGACAAATAGACAGAGAAAAGAAGAAAAAAACAGAGAAATGTATTATACAAAAAAAAATTAAAGGTATTCTTCTTGTATGACACGAGGCCATTTTCAAGACTTTATAATTGTAGCTATTTTTTGTCATTAATGGATTTTTCCTTTAATTTCTGATTTAATGTAATTTAAAAAAGCTTCAATTTTAAAATAAATCGTTTTTTAATTAAAAGAATATATTTATAAATTGATCTCCGTTTTCTTTATTACAATACATCAATTTAAAAAAGAAAAGCTTACATTTTTTTTTTCACTTTTAACACAGATGTTTGTTCCAAATAATCCTATTTCATTTCGTAGACAAATAGGTATTTTAAAAAAATATCTGTAATTGTTGGCTTTTAATCAAGAAATTTTACTTTAATTTTTACGAAATAAAAACAGAAAAAAGAAGATATTTAATAATTTAAAAATACACTTTAAACATTGTTAGATGATTGTCTTTAAAAAAGAAACAGAAAGTAGAAAATGAATGAAGGAAGGAAATAGACAACAAATTTACATTTGATCAGAATAAAACAAGTGATTTTTTTTAAAATATAGACAATAAGTAATTTAAATTTATTTAACTTAACGATGCATGGATGCTTTGAAATTTTAAAATTAAAAAAAAAAATCATTCCCATTTTCAAAATGAGTTGAAATCTAAAAACTAAAAAAAAAAAAAAAATGAGTTAATGATAACGAATGAAGTGGAGATATATTTAATGAATGAATAAAAAATGGTTTTTAATTCAACATTATATAATAACAAGATCAAAAAGTAATTCGGAAACCTCAATATCCAACCAAAATGATTTTTTTTTTAACATTCGCGATTTATCGCCTTCAAGGCAATTTTTCTCTAGAAAATAAAATGAAGGAAGGAAGGAAATAGAAGACCTGTAAATTTGATTGGCAGAAGGAAAGTTCAAATTATTTAATTAACAAATAGAAAGATCACTTTACATCCAAAATATACGCTCTTCTTAAAACATTGCAGCATTTTCCGATGGAGAAAAGGCAGTGAAATGAATGAGATTAAAAGAAAGAAAAAAGAAGAAATTGACATGTTTGGTTCAGGTGAGTTAAAAGAACAAAACCGAAAAGTCAGCACAATGAAATAAGATCACACGAGAGAATCATATTTCCTTTTTGAGATGTTAAAGATCAGGTAGTAATACCAACCTCCATAATTAAAAATATACCAATTTGGTCGCAAGATGGAAATGGTTCTTCCTTTTCGATATCCCATCACAAAACGACTCGCTTCTGATTTTACCGTCTTCGAACCGAACCTGCAGCGACACCTACAGCAACCAGAGTTACCTCCCTTGTTCACCTTTCTTTTTATATTCCAATTTATTTCCCTTAATTTTATGTGGGCATTTCTCTTCCTCCTCCTCCATTTGATTTAGCCACACACACACACACACACACACACACACACACACACACACACACACACACACTTCTAAAAGACATACATCTATATATATTTAAAAAATTAGGAGATCTGCTGATCATGTTACATTGGTTTAAACCTTTTGGTAACTTCAGGCAATTTGGGCTATATATATATATATATATATATATATGCAAGCTTCATTATGACAGACAAGGTACTTTGATTAAGTTTTTTATATAATTTATCATATGATATTTTTATCATTATAACTTTTTCTTTACAGTAGATAAATTATACAAAAACTGTCCAAATGTATATATGTATGTATATATATATATATATATATATATATATATATATATATATATATATATATATAATAGATCCAATTTTTAAATAATAAACCAGTTTGTCTAATGTAAGCAAAAGCGTGAAACCCAGGGTTACAAACTCATATCCATACAACTAAATATGTCAGCTCTATCACTGATATTGAGCACTTTCCAATAAGTACCACGCATATATAATATATATAGAAATTTTATACATATACATATTATGCATATAATAATTATAATAATGGACACTCCCATCGGTTCGACATATGAGGATCTGACAGCTTATTGATTCAGTTATGAAAGTTTGTCTGATAATCTTAAGTGGCATTTAAGACCCACTAGTGATTTACAAAGGAGGCTACATATTATGCATATATATATATATATATATATATATATATATATATATATATATATATATATATATGAAAGTTTCATTAAAAATGACTGACCAGGTACTGTGATTAAGTTTTCTTATAATTTTTTTCTGGGTGTAAATTATATAAAAATTGTCCAAATGTTTTTGTATGTTTGAGTGCTTTCACCTAAACTTTTATACTTTTCAAGGATGAATTTTTATTTTTAACTGAATACATGGATTGTTTATAGGAATGTTTTATTTTCCATACATGGTCTGCACAATGTGGCCATGTTGACAGTTGATATTATTGAGTATTGGCTTTTTCTTTTTTATTAATAATGCTTCCATTCTTTTCAGCTTTTTTTTTTCATGTGTACAAGGCTATTATATTTGTATTATAAATGAGTATGTTGTGCATAGAGTTTTGGTCCATGTGTATTTGAATGAAACCTAATTGAGCTAGGGACAGAGAGATATAATGTATCTTCTTGTTAGGCATGTTGTAGCATGTCCAATATTACTATTTACTAATTTGGATTGATTCAGAACATTGTTCCTTAAGGTACTTGCGAATTCATAAATAAGAAATTGTTCTCTTTGATTTGGATCTTGCAGGTAAATTATTATTTTTGACAATTTTTTATTTTTCACTTAGAAACATTATAAAGAAATACACGTTTTAACTATATATATGTATAAATACATTTTAACTATATATATATATATATATATATATATATATATGTATATGTTTATTCCATGCCCTGTGAAAGAGAACATTGCAGGAATTCAAGTTGGTGTCTTTCTATTTATAAAAAGCTTTAGCACATTATTTTTGTTATTAAATAAGGTGAGATTAATACTGGGTGCCAGATGTTTTATGTTTCTGAAAGTAAAATGTTTTTGGTTATGTAAAGAAAAGATTAAAATAATGGGAGCCCTAATAATAAAAATAAAGACCAACACTCAATAACATTAAATATGAACACGGCCACAACATTCTGACCGTGTTTGGAAAATAAAACATTCCTATTACTTCAGACACATACATAAAAAAAACTACACATTTAGTTAAAAATAAAAAAAAAAAAAATCTTCCTTGATAATGGCTAAAAGAATAGCCAAAAGCTCTTGGATATAGAGAACTTTTGGACAGTTTTTAGACACTTTGTGTCCAGAAAAGAAAGCTCTTGTATGAACACATACACATACATATATATATATATATATATATATATATATATATATATATATATATATATATATATATATATAAATGATTGAATAAATTACAAACATTATGTTTGCTTATTTTTATCATAATCCTTTCATATTCACAGATATTTTTTCTGTATATTACAATTAAATAAGGCAAGAAATGCACTGTAACAGTGAGAATCACTTTTATTTCCTAAGTATTTTCCATTCTGTTCTGCAACTGGTATGGCAAAAACCGTGTGTAGCTATCCATTATTAATTTTTTTCTTTTGCATTTAACTCTCAGCTATGGTATTTAATTTAATATATATATATATATATATATATATATATATATATATATATATATTAAAGACAACAGTTGTGTTGATTAATTTTATTGATCAACTTTTTCAAATAACAATTCTTCTCAGATAAGGAGGAAATTCCATCAGAAATTATCCAAAATTCATTTCAAAATAAATATGGTTCAAATTTAAGTCATCATTAGATAGAGATGAATGGTGAGTTTTATGAAACTAATGAGTGTAGTGATGTAGGCAAGGAGTGACATGTTTGTATATGTGTGTGTGTTTATATATATTTGAGGATGTGTGCTCATAAATTATAATTGTTTTATTCATAGATGATTGTTTTTGTTGTATGAGTATTGACTGCCTCGTCCACCTAATACCTGAAGATAGGCAAAGGTTACTGAGCCAAAACATTGTGTCTAAAATAACTTTGGCAATGTTTAACCTTCGTGTCCACAAGAAACAATGTATCTATAATTCCCTTGACACCACTATTGCTGTATATACACTTTTGACTCCTTCAGCAAATGTTTATTGTTTCAAAAAGTGAAATAGATAATATTAGATATTTATTCAGATTTTTTTCTTTTATAGTTCATTGATGTTTTTATAAAATTAAGAGTAAAAAACTTGTTTTTATAGTTATTTGTAAAATATCTAAATATTAAATAGCTACTCTCCAAGCTCTTTTTGATGACGTCAAATTGGCAGCTGATCTCAAAATCACCTATGATCTGTTGTTAACCTGGGCAAGTGATGGCATGTTAATTTTAACACCTTCAAAACAAAACTGCTCACTTTTTACTCATCAGAGAGAACATTTTTTGACTGGTTTTCACTGATATGAAATGGAAAGATTATATTAAATTAGTTGCTAACTCTGCAGCTAGGAAAGTTGGTTCACTGTGACAATTTTACAGATTTATAAGTCTACCCTTCATCCTTGCTCTGAATATTGCTGCCATATCTGGTCTCATTCTTCTGCTATATATTTAGAGATTCTTGATAAAATCCAAAGAAGCATCTGCAATATTATTGATCCTGACCTGGCATCTCAGTTTCAGTTCCTTTCTCACCACCGCAACGTAGCTTCCCTGTGCATTTTCTATAAATATTTTCATGGTAATTGTTCTGATGAACTTTCCTCTTTGGTACCTAGACTTTATGAATTTAAGTGCAGTACTAGATTGGTGGTAAGATCTCATCATTTTACAGTTGATCTGGCTAGATGTGACCATAAGTTCTATGCTAACAATTTCTTCTCTCACACTTCTCGCTTGCGAAAATCTCTTCAGATTTCTTGCTTCCCAATTAATTTTGATCTACAAAAATTTAAATGCAATGTCAATCATTATCTTCTGACTTCTTAATTCCCCTTCTTTAATTATTCTCTCCTTAATAGTATATTTGTTTCTCTAACACTCAGCAACCTCTTGTATATTAGAGGCTTCATTGCCTTACTTGGGGTGAAATAATTTTTTAAAAAATGTAGGTAATAAATATTGCATTATAGTTGGTTCACATATTTTAATAATTTTGCAATTTTTTTTATAAATTTTTGAATAAAAAGATTTTGGCAATGTTTAACCTTTGTGCCTGCAATAAAACAATGTGTCAAAAAGTTTGTTTTTCCCTTGACACTGCTATTATTTTGTACTACCTTCACTCCCTTGGCAATGTTTATTGTTTTTAACGTGATGATTAGAATTTTAATAAAACTTAAACATATGAAAGTGAATTTATATATTTTTTTTTGAGAATTTACAACAAAAATAATGAACATTTTATTTATTCAATTGTTTATTTACAAGAATAATTTTATACAACATTCTAAAAATGCGAACCATCTAGTACAATGAAATATTTACCATTTACCAATTTATAAAGAAATATATATGAAAACAATTTTTTTTATTCAGGAATTCACCAGTGAAGAGGTGGTTCCACACCCCTCAAAGATCAGAGGCCCCACTACCAGATGTAGTCTATCGTCATACCCAGGACACCTCATTGGGGGAGTTTTTCCCCTATGCAGAGGTTCAGTCAGTGTATTCTGAAGCCCCAGCTGACAGGATGTGAATATATAGGAATTAAATCCTATATATTTTTTTTAGCCAATAAAATCCCATCAGGTTTGTTTGATAAACAATCATTACAAGGGTAAATACAGCCAAAATACTTGCGGATGTAGTTGTAAAACTACCATGTGTTATTTTTGGACCATTTAGAAAGTAACAATAGTAACTCCTTTCACCACCCCTGAAAATTCAAGAAAAAATCTTTGCAAGCCAGTATGAAAATTATTTTCTAACAATGAAAAATTGGTATTCAAAAAGTTTGCACCTCTATATGAAATTAAATTTTGAATCTCTTTATGAATATAAAAATAGTAGCATACTTCTTCTTGAGGCTCAAAATAGGTACAGAAGCCAGTTTGATGTACACATGTGTACACACACATGCACACAATGGGAGAGATGACAGCCAGCATCTGCAGACTAAAGTCTTGTCCATGCACACAATAAAAGGGATTAATCAGCTACCTAATAATCCTTTAATCCTTTTGTTTATGAACCTTCAAACACATTAGGATGACTATCATAAAGTAAGTCTGCCTACACATTTCACACTTAATTACTTGATAAAACAAACACAAATTTCACTGCAAGGAAAATTGAAAATTTCATTTTTATTGTATATTTTTGAAAAGAATAAAATATTATTTCAACTGATGTTCTGCTTCTAATTTTCCTCCAGAAAATAACCTTTTTATATTTCATTTAAAAGATGTGTTGTTGTTAAATCTTTGGAATCCCAACACTCAGATAGCAACTAAAACATTTGTAGATGGAGCCCAACAAATTCTTTCCAACAAAAACATTGTTAGGACTTTTGTTTTAGCCTCACCTTCTTATGAAGTAGAGATACGGCTAACTCAATGTGAGGCTGACTTTAGCTTTACCTGTTCATCCTTATTTCCTACAAATTATTTCTGAAATAAAAAGGAAAAATGGACATGCTCAAGGAATATTTCATTTATAAATATTCCAACCCCTTAAGTTAAGACTGCAAAAACATCATAAAGCTGTAACATGAGGGAAAATAGAAAAATTAGGCATAGCTGACCACATATGGAGGGCAAAATGTAGATCATTGCCCCCCCCCCTCCTCTGTAGGATGATGTTGAAATTATAGACAAAGAACATCAATATTGTTATTTTATATTTCTGAAAAGAATCTATAAATGTTTTTTCATCTGATGTTCTTTTATGTTTCTTTCAGAAGATAACCTTTTTATGATTCATTTAAAAGACGTGTTATTGTTTTTGCTAAATGTTTGGAATCTTGATACTTAGATAGCAACAAAAACCTGGGTAGACAGATCCCAACAAATATTTATAATTCAATTAAGTCAAGTTAAAACACATTTCCTTTATGCATTCGTTTCATACACATAGATTTTTATAGAGAAAAATCTATAAATAAATATTTATACTCGACAGCAGACCATAATTTTTTTAACCCTCTACCTCGAGTGACTCTTGTGCCTTGTACAAGGTGAACATCAATATAGAAAAAAAATTCAGTACAAAAGGAAATAAATGCACATTCTTCCGTATAGGTATTTACCAGAATGCACACGACACGACCAGATGTGAACAAGGTCATTGTTTTTAAAGTGGGTTTATTGACTGTACCACGGAAAAATTCCCAAAGCCCCTCAACTCTTCCTCTACTAGAAATGCCTTAGGTTCTGAGCAGTAAACTCAGGTAAGGAGAAAAACCTGGGGTGATGCTCATTTGGGGCTTGGCCTTAGTATAAGAATATGAGGAAATCCTATATACATGTTTTTTATATAGAAAATGTGATAGATGAACATATATCTACCATGTTCTTTCTAATATTTATGATTAAATTAAATGCATTTTCTCAACCAATGAAGGTAAATGCACATTCTCCCTTACACATAGATTTCAAAGATAAATGGTATTACAGGTGACAATGGATAAATTGTCATCTAAATGACACAAAAATGAAAGTAACAGGGACTTCTCATTTTAACAGATATATTTACCAAAATTACAAAAAATCTCTTGAAATACTAAAGAGTAAATTTATTTAATAAAATCGCCATTCGCTTCAACCACGGTCTCCAGACAATTTCGGAATCTCTTGCAATTCTTCTGGATGGTCTCCTTGTTTATGTTGGTGAATGCTGCCATAATCCTTGCCTTCAATTCATTTTTGGTGTTACAAGGAGTTTTGTTGATCTCTCGCTCAACTCTGCCCCACACATAATAAACAAGAGGGTTGCAGTCTGGCAAGTTAGCTGGCCAGATGTAAAGGGTGATGTTGTTGCAGAATTTGTTCAACAGCCATGATTGGATTCTCCTGCTTGTGCGGCATGGTGAAGACCTGTTACCTGACATAGTGTCTCCCATCAACTACCCTTTTGACTGTTTCCTCAAGTCACTTAATGTAGGCCTCTGTGTTGAGTCTGAAGCCCTCACCAACAAATTTGGGAATTCTTTATTTATCAGAACAATCAGAGTGAGTCTTCCAAGCTGCCATACCTTTGTAATCACCATTAGACTCATCCGACTCTTTCTGAATCCTCTGCACTGTTCTCACCCAAACACTTGAAGCAACAGAAACAAAGAAAAGAGTACTGAACTGTTACATGAAATCTGTCCTCCTATATGGCAGTTAATGCATGACAATCTCCTCACGGATGAAGAAGAGACTTGAAGCAGCAGAAACATGTTTCTACAGAAAGATTCTGAGGGTACAATAGACCAAACATGTGAGCAACAACAAGGTTTTAGAGAAAATGGAAATAAAAAGGAAACTTATACTTGACATCAGGAAGAGGCAGTTGAAATTTTTGGTGAATGTAATGAAGAAGTAGGGCTTGGAAAATCTGATACTCACAAGACAGATTGAGGAAAGATCACATGAAAGGGGGACAGAAGAAAGCAGTGTATAATAAAACTTGATGAGTATTTATTGTCATATTCACGACATTTCAGCCATTATATGCTCCAGCATTCTTTATGGAATTAACTGAAATATCTAGAAAAGTCATGACACATGGAACTAGTACAAGCTACCACCCCTGTGGACTAAATAAAGGGTTAGGTTTAAAATTCTAACATATATCACCTGAAGAAGGCCGGAGAATACAATGGTTGAAATGGTGTGAATATGACAATAAAGATGACAATAAATAATGTAAATAGTATACATGCAGTTCATGTGTTTACTCTTATGGCCTGACCATAAGAGTAAACACATGAACAACCAAGTAACTATATGAGTTTAACTTGTACTATTATCAATGATAACATTTGTCTTAAATTTAATGTCTGTTCTTACTTATGAAAAACTCCTATAAACTCCATTTTTATGCTAGGCCTACTGAAGGGGTTATTAGTGCCTATAATATATTCTATTTTTTCAAAGACCTTATTTTTCTCCATCTATGAATCTAACATTATTCCACAGGAATTGGTGACCATCACTTTTCCCTCTTTACATGATCTGCCAAGCCTGATTTTATAGCATCACTACAGATTAAAAATGACATTATGTCATGCTTTGTTGTATGTTTTATTTCCTACTGATTTTACATCACTTACTAGAAGACTTTATTTTAATAGAATTAATTTTATTTGTACCTATTGATTCCATTTGAAAGTTGTTATCGATAATTGAGCAGTACTAAAGTACTAATATTGACAGATAAATATACTATGTGAATTTCTGCTTCTAATATGTTTTCTCAGAAATATTTACAATAGCTTATTTTATGGTGTAAGATTTTATTATGCCAATTGGACTTTGTTAATCATATTCGAAATAAATATATAGAGAATCTGTCAAAGTAGGTACACAGTAAGTATTTTTCAGTATTACTAGTATTATAAAGCAGCTCTAGGATTAATTTAATAATAGAATTCATTTAATTCATTAAAATCATTTTTAATATTTTTATTTTCATAATTTTTATTATAATACATTTATTATATACAGTATTTACATTGTTCAGACAGTTGCCACATTCAAAATGTTTTGGACATTGTACACGCTGGCCTTCTTTAGGATCTGTCTCTATTTCTGAGATGAGGTATTGTAACTATTTACCCTATTTAGATTGTTCAAACTGTTGTCTTCATCTTTATTGCAACATTCCTGACATTTTAGCTGTTGTACGCCCTGGCCTTCTTCAGGATCTGTCTGAGATGATGTATTGTAACTATTTACCCTATTTAGATTGTTCAGACTGTTGTCCTCATCTTTGTTGTCACTTTCACAATGTTTCAGCCATTGTACACTCTGGCTTCCTTTAGGTGATATAGGTTGAAATTTTGAACTAAACCCTTTATTTAGTCTACAGGGGTAGAGTGTTCTAAATCCAGGTACCATGACTTTGGATATCTCAGTTTTTAGTTAATTTGCCTTGATAACTCAACTCTTCAAGTTTTTACCCTCTCTCTGCTGTGTCCAGGTATTGAAGTCACAACTTTTTGGGTCAAGTCACATTTGGATCAATTAAATCAGTGTTTCTCAATATATTTTTACCCATGAACCACTTTTACTCTTAATTGTTTTTGGTGGACCCCATAACCATTTGATGAAAATAAAAGGCTTATTTTTATTTTTCACTGATAGATACATTTATGCTTCCTTCTATATAATAAATATGAAAGTCAATGTGTCACTGTGTCATATTTTTTCAATTAAAGGGACACAACTGTTTAACTTTCAATAGCTCATTTTCTATATAATAAATGCAAATATCAGTGTTTCACACTTTTTCAACTTTACTCTGAGAGGTCATAGACCAACATAACATACCATTTTGGAATCAGGCCGACTCTGTGAGCAAATTAAAAACATTCCTGACTGGATTTGGAGCTGCAATCCTGAAATTTTGAATTCCCAAGTTTTCATTACTGCAAATGTTTTTGGTGATTTTTTGTGACAAATTTTTTTGTATGATAACAATTTTCATTACTTGGAAATAAATTTAGAAATAATCGAAATTTAATTAATTGCGAAATCCAGAGAAAGTCACCCATGAAATAAAAATAATTGTTTGTATGGAAAGTAAGGACCTACGTACATCAAATTGTCTTTAAGTGGCAGCAGAAGAATTATCGTTGAACTTTTAAAAGGTAAGCTTAAATATTAATGCAATACTCAAATACAGTGATCAATTTATAGTTTATTATTGCTTGTTGCATCTACTCCTCCCTACATATTGTGATGAAGGCCCAATCAAAAGCCCTCTGCAGGAGCTAGCTTAAATGCTGGTGAGTAGGGTGGCTTTTAAGCTAGTTATAAATATACCTATATAATTTATATATTAAATAAATTTTATTATTAATATTTTATTTTTTCTAATATTTTATATTAATATTTTATTCATATTTAAAATTAATATTATTTTTTATTATTAATATATTAAATTAATTCATTTAATAATTTATAGTCTTCATATAATTTTCCTTTATATAAATAATCCTTCCTTTATATATATATATATATATATATATATATATATATATATATATATATATATATAAATAATCCTTCCTTTATATATCCTTCTCAGTTTTATTCAACTTTTTACAATCAAAACATCTGGTAGAGTAAAGGGATGCTAAAACTTACATCACTTGATTTCATTTTCTGCTAGTTTTTTCTATCTTTTCACTGACTACTCATTATATGGATACTGGCTGGGGAACCCACCACCCATCTACCAACCAGAAATGGGGACCATCCAGACAGTTTTTGGGTGGTCAGTTTTTTTCAAAAGACTCTACTTTTACAGCTATCTAAAAAACACTAACAAAATTTTATATTTGTCAATTCAAAGGTGGGCTGGAGACAAGATTCCTGAGAAACCCTGGTCATTAAAAGGAAAAAGTATCTATCAAGGAAGGATGTATGAGAAAGGATATTGCTACACTATATCATATTTTATATTCATAAATTCTTATTCTTAATTCAACCATTGACTTTTTTTTAATGGTTAAAATGAGGATTGATCTACACAAAATATAAACAATTTGCATAAATCATAATTGTTCTGAACTTTCCTCTATGGTACCTCAACTTTCTGAAATTTAAACATAGTACTAGATTAGCTGTTAGGTCTCATCATTTTACACTTGAAATTGCTAGATTTAACCATAAGTTCTATACTAACAGTTTCTTTTACTTGCTTCTGGAATTCTCTTCTGGTGATGAAAGCTGGTGCTATGGCTACAACCCGGAAACGAAGCACCAGTCAAGTTAGTGGAAGCATCCAACGGCACCATGACCCAAAAAAGCGCATCAGGAAAAGTCCAATGCCAAGACGATGCTGATTTGTTTCTTTGATATGAAAGAAATTCTCCACAAAGAATTTGTTCCTCCTGGTCAAACTGTTAACCAGGCTTTTTACTTCGAAGTCCTGAAGCGTTTGCGAGACAAGGTGAGACGAAAACACCCTGACCTGTGGCAAAGTGGAGGGTGGTAGTTGCATCACGACAATGCACTAGCGCACACCGCCTTGAGTGTGAGACAGTTTCTGACCGCACTTCCCCACCTTCCCTATTCACCCAATCTCGCCTCCCTCCCCCGCGACTTTTTTTTGTTTCTCCGAATGAAGAAAGTCCTCAAAGGAAAACTTTTGCAGATGCGAAGAGGCTAAGAAGAAAACAGCGGAGTCATTAAAATCATTCACAAGAGTTCCAGGACTGCTTTGAACAGTGGAAAACACATATGAACCGGTGCATTGCTTCAAATGGAGAATACTTTGAAGGTGATAAGAATATAAACATGCAACAATAAATTAATAAATTTATATGACAATTCCAGTAACTGTGGGTCCCCACTTCGTAAACAGATAAAAAATAGAAGAAAAACAAGATGAAACAATAGCAAAAATAAATTGACCTTGAAAAGTTTTATTATGGTGTAGATTACTGTAGAAATTACAATTCTCAGTTGTAACAACCGTTCTGAAGTGAAATTGCTCTATGGACCACTAAAATATTACCGTAAATCCCCAATTTGCTCATTTTTGCGTGAACAGCCGGCTGAAAATCATGGATTGAAATGATAAATCTAGTGAGGAGGAGGCCATCATATCATATGCACTGATTCTGTCAGATATTGGTTCATCACTGTCTAGTATTTTTACTTCTTTCTACAAGGTTTTGTGACTACCCTTTTCTCACATGATCAGGAATGTTTGATTTCAGGAGAGTGACACATTGTATCTTTTTGAGTTAACTTTTTTCACTGACATGAAATGGAAAGTTTATATGGGATCAATTACTAGATCTGCTGCTATGAAAGTTGGTTCACTGTGTCATACTTGAAAATTTATTACACGTGAATCTATCTTTCATATTTATAAGGCCACCCTTCATTGTTACTTTGAATATTTGTTGTTAGATCTGGTCTGGGGCACCTACCATATTGTGTCTAACAGCAAAATTGCGCAAATCGTGTAACAGCAAAATTGTCCAAATTGTGTAACAGCAAAATTGTCCAAATCATGTAACAGTCTCACATACAATGGTTAAGCTTTTTCTTCCAGTTGTTGTAAAAAAAAATTGTGGGAGGATATGATAGATATATTGTCAGTTTAACCCCTCCTACTTTCATTAACTGCTCCTAGGGGACACTGTATGGACTATAAATACTCTGAAATAATTTTTCGTAGCCTCTTCTTACCTTATCCATTTACTTGTCAACGTGAAAGTCTCTTGCAGAAAATGTGCTTCCCTTTGGGAAACACACAATCTAACCACACATACACATGCACATTCACCCAGTTCACATACTTTGAACCAAAATGGTTTTCACATTCTTTTGTTACACATATCATTGTCTTTGTCACTTGTATACCTTTATTGTTTATACATATTCATTTCTTTGTACACATATATTGGTTCTTATTGTTTCTTTCCATTTCTTTACGTGGACTCACATCCTGAGTCCGCTATTTTTGTTGTGGGTCCATTTTCAGGAGACAACATGTTATTCCCAATTTCAAACACCAACGTTACTAACATCCACAACAAGTTGGGAAACACATATCCGCCCACAACAATACCATGTGTGTACTTTTTAATGTGGGAGTGTTCATCCAATTTTTTTTTACAGTTTTGAGTTATATGAAGAAAAATCTGTGATATCATTTCAGTAAATAATTTATGCAATGCCAAATGTGAACATGCAAAAAATTCAGCTTGCATCTAAGCAAAAATAATTCAATAAAACTAAAAAAAAAAGTGTATATATCTTTTTAGCATTGGGGCGTGCATAATTTAATAAAGCAAATTATTTTCTTTCAGATTGGACAGAAAAAAAATTATACATAATACGTAATATACCTGGTGTAACAGCAAAATTGTCCAATTGTCAGATTAAGCTCTAAACCATTCTATTTTAGAAATGATTAAAGATATCTTACTGGAATTCTCTGAGGTTTTTATAACACTATTGGATTCTACTTTGAACAATAAGAATGTATTTAGCTCTAAGCTGAGATGATGATCCCTCTTGCTATTGTTACCTTCAATCCAGTTTTCCTCTCTACTGTTCCCTATTTCTAAAAGTTATTCACCATTCTCTTCATGGTTCTTGAATGGACTTTGAAGATGGAAGCCAGAGTATGAATGTTCATACCATTACTGAAGGTCTGAATGATCTTTTTCCTCTTACCATTGCTCAGTTGGAAAGACATACTGGAGCTGACACAAAATGATTTTAACCTGTTCTCTTTCTAGCTGAATAACTCAAAGGATTTTACAGGGATTCTTATGACAAATGGTGTCAAGATGGCTAAATGTCTTATCTGAAAACATGGGAAAAAGAAACTCAATTAGTTCAGTGTGTGTGTTTTTTTTTTGCTTTTTTTTAAGATATTAAACATTTTGTGGGATGTTATATGATTTAGACAATTTGCTATTTACACCTGGTATATTGAGTGTGATTTTGAAACTAACCCTGTTGCTGTCCGTCACAAGAGTTTTTTTTTTTTTTTTTTAAAAAGAGACGTTTGAAGATTCAAAAACTAAAGTTTATATTCCATTTTTGAGTGTGTAACTTTTTTTTTAATTTTTAAATTTTTTCGTGTGCTTTTTTGGACAGGGATAGTAATTAGTTTTTACCGTCTCTTTGACCCCACAGGCTATCGCGCATAACACTATTTCATTCTGTTCTTTTAAAAAAGTAAACCTAAAACTAAAAGTAAAAGGTAAGCTAAGCATTACTTTTAAAAAATCCAGTTAATTAATCTTTAAATATACTAACAGACTTCGAAGCACATCTTCAGGACAAATATTGAATTTTAAAGATAATTTTAAATGTTGTTTATATTTTTTGTATACAATGACGGCTCTGTGAGTCGATGAGTGACGAAAAAAACGTGACAATGTTTAAAAAATAAAAATGCGTTAAAAAATTATTTACGGAAATTATTTTTTTTTAAATTTTTTTAGTTTTTTTATCTTTCAAATCGAATCAAAATTTAACTTCAAAGAAGGCATTTAAATTATTTAATTTTAAATGCGTTTTTCGTTTTAGAAAGACTGTGGTGTTGCCTAGTTAATTTCAACACTTTTTCAAAATATTTAAAAGAATAATACTTAAAGAAAGAATAATTTAAATTATTTTTAATGAAGTTTACAGGGAAGTAACTGCTGTTGTTTTTGCTGAGTTACTTCCCATATTTTGGAACTTAATTACATATATTTTTTATTCATCACATGATGTCATAACAAACTTAAAGAAAGAGGCTTAATTAAATTAAAACAAGTAACATAATAATAATAATAATAATAATAATAATAATAATAATAAAAACTACTGCAAATTTTATCTCTCTAGTTTAATTACTTTAATATTTTACCTTTTAATTGCTAGTTTCAAGCCAATTAACATTTCAAGGCATTTAAAAAAATAATATAACTCCTCCAAAATTCAGCCTGCTTCTTACATCCCGATGGTAATGTTTAGGTAAACCTTGGTATAGCAACAGTAACAGACTAATACTTAGGCACATCTGATTGTTACTCTTGTCCCCGATGATCCAAGATGTTAATATTTTTATTTATGTAATCTTATGATGTTATAGGATATAAATTCCTATAGTTTACGGCCAATAAATGAAACCCAAAGAGGTAAGAGACCTGTAGCAGACGGGGGTTTACGTGTTGTTGAATTAGGAACACGTGCGCTTATTCCTGCTAGAAGGTGCACTACAAGAACATGGCGGACTCAGAGATTGAATCCACCATAAAAAAGTGTAAAGAAAACAAACAAGACCGATATATATATATATATATATATATATATATATATATATATATATATATATATATATCAACGAATATATGTATTAAACAAAAAAAATTTACAATGGACATAGACATTAACATCTGTGTTTGTGTGTGAACGTAAAGAGTTTGTATTTTGGTAAATGTTCGTACGTACGTGTATGTGTGTATAATGTTCATGGCGTCTCCCACAAATGGGAAGACGTAATCTTCTGCGAGGGCTTACATTGTAAATGTGTTCGCTGAACATGAAGAATTGAAAAAGAGCGTTTACCTCACCTCCACGCGAGGTAGGATGTGGCACAAGGCCTGAGGAAAAGAGAACGAGGCAAGAAGTCGCCCAGTATTTATAGTATAGGGAGAGCACCCCCTAGTGAACAATTAGGGAATTAAGGAGGAGTTAACTCCGACAGACCCTTACAAATAAATCCTACTAAAATCAGTAGATACGAAAAAACTATACAATTCTGTACGAAACACGGCTCCAAAATTAAATAATTGGTTTCTGGAATCTGATTGGATATGAAAAGTCACGTGATGTGTTCTTTACGGCGTCCATGCGGTTGAACTCCAAATGATCTGGAAATAGGTCAATGTTGGGTCACGGAGTATGTTGCCGCTAAAAATCAGTTAGATTTCGTGAGCCACAAGATCTGAAACGGGACAATCAACGGACAGATCTGAATCGAAACAGTCAGGACCAGATCTGTAATGACATAGTCGATGAAATACAGTCGGCAATCTCGACCAGCCTCGGCACACGTTACTATGACAACGTGTCAGTCAGTGATAATTTTTCTACCTACAACGCCACGACGAAAGTATGTTTTATCTCAAACTCCCCTTGTTCACTGTGTTTTAAAATTACTTTTATCGCACGAAATCAGTCAACAGTCATACACGTGTTTCGTTAGTGTATGCGTCACACACATATACTAGCGTACACATCATTTCGAACTTTGCAGACTCACTTACAACAAAATTACTTCGAACTTTGCAAACTCACTTGCAACAAAATAACTTCCAAACTTTGCAGACTCACTTGCAACAAATCACATCGAACTGTTGGTTTCTTCATAGCCACAGCAAAGAATATTCATTTTCATCATGGAAATATATGTATCTGACTGTATAAATATTACTGTCAGATTTATCTTGGTCTTCTTCCTTTTCTGCGATGATCATTTCTTCGCGTTGTTTATAATTTTTATTGTAATTTGTGAACATGACACTCGGATTTTATTTTTCAGCCTAAAATGTGGGTACACCGATACCTACAAGGTCTCAGATTTTGTACACTAGGGTGCTTCCCATTAATGTTGGAAATATTGAGATTTCTCGGAAGCTGACTGGTGGATTAATATAAAAAAAATAGATATCATCTGATTATTTGAATTGCTATGGGCTCCAAATTGGTGTGTGAAATCTTAAGATTTCCAGGACTCTGCTTGATCTATTAACCAGCAATAAATAAAGATTTTGTCTGATGTGTTTCTTCAAATAAATTGTTTTCTAATTCGAAGATTTATTTAAAAAAGAAAATTTTTCGGTTAATTTGCATTATTATCCTCCAAAACCAATTGTAATGAAAATCTTCCATTATGGTGTGAAATTGCCTGATTATTTCGAAAATGACTATAAAGGTTTGCTCTCGTATACCGTTTAGGAGTTATTGACAATGTAAATTCGACCGCATTTGCGTCACGGCCAATAAGGCCAAACTAAGATTGTTGATAACTTCTAAACAGCATTTGAGCGTAAACTTTCATACGATAATGGAAAATTTTCATTACAATTGATTTGGGGGGGATTATAATGCAAATTAACCAATTTTTCAAGAATAAAAAACAAACTGGGACTAACTTATTCACACATTTACAAACTAAATCCCCCCCCCCCGGCTCAAAAAATATTTAGTATATAGAATTTGGGGTACAAAAATGGACGATTTTTAAAAATTATTTTTGTAGATAAACATCCACTGTGGAAAAAGGAAAAAAAGTCGATAAATATAATAATAATAATAATGAATTCATTTTCCCATGATACTAAGAGTAAAGGAACCGGAAATATAATTACGCCACTTGGCTTCGTCAAACACCCTTAGGCGCCATTGGTTAAATCTCTAAAAACACAAACATTTTCCCACCGCATTTTCTTTCTTCCCCTGGCTCTAAGATGTAGTAATACGTGCAAAATGGACGGTCCCGCTGTTAGTTTCTCCGGTCCACTCACGACTAACTCTTTCTTTTCACTTTGCAACATATGACATCCACACGTAGTTTTCAAAACTTTCATCTATGAAGTCAGGCAAGCCTATTATTTGCTTATTAAAACTCAGTACACGACTGAGTTGAGCTCGGCCATTATAACGATTATGTTTATGCTTACTTACCCTAACTTGGGAACAAGAAAAAAGAAAACAGACATGCTATAACATATTTAAACCTTTCAACGTTAAAGTACAAATTTTTCTTTGGTTGTTCCAACTCTGCGCAAGGTTGACTTGATCGCGGTCACTAATACGATGCTTATATTTACTTACCCTAACTTCTGAAGCAAGAAAAAGAAACGGACATACTCAAGAGACATTAAGGACTCTGTTTCACTACAGTTTATATATAAAATAGAGAATAAAATGTCTGCGGTTGAAAGCCAAGTTTTTTTTGATTGCATATGAACACGCACCCACATAAAATACACAGAAAAATTTTATATCTTTCTCTATGAAAGGCGTTTGTTAGAATCAGAAAAAATATTAATTTTTTATCATTTTAGAAGCAGGCTCCTATTCATAATATAAATAGAGTGTCAAATCGATCTCTGAGTTTTTGCAGAATTATCTGTACTTTCTTTTTATTTACAAATGCCAAGAAACTGTGCTAACGCCATTGACTACTGATGTTACCCTTTCTTCTAATTCGAGATTTTGCTAATTTTTAAATATATTTTTTTAATTTTTGGAATTTTAAAAACTTTTCAACTTTCACGCTTAAAAGTCAAATGAATGCTACTTTGGCTTTGTAGTAATATTAAAGATAATAGCAGCCTTAAAATAGAATTCATATCAGCAGAAGCTCTCGAATATAAAAACACGTTAACCATAAAGTAACTCTCTCTCTCTTCAGGGTTTTTCTCTTTCGAACTGGTGTCATGAACTTTCCACACTGAAGCTAAAAAGGCTGTGAACGTTTCACACTAAAACACATCAACAGAGTAAGTTTCCATTATAACATACTCATGAACATTTCGTTTTGTATACAATATACGTCAAACAAAAGAAACTCTTGTTTTAAACTTTCCTTTTGTTAATTTCTGTAATAAATATTAGCCTGCATTGCAAATCAGTTGCTCTGTTATTTTTATTTTGTGAATGTACTCTTTTCACCACCACTATTTCATGAACTATCAAATGTTCCCGCATAAAACCTTACGCATTTAATTATTGAAGTAGCTAATCATTAAAGAAATATCTACTTTGGCTGGTTATCTGCAAGGAAAAAATATCTACACTATACAAATTTTAATTCGGAATGACATCTACGTAGTAAAACATGTTATAACGTATAGATAATATGCAATTAAAATGTTACATTTTTCTTTTACTTTGTACAAATTTTAATTTGGAATGATATCTGTCGTGTTACCTCCTCCTAACAATTTGGATCCTTTCCTAAGAGACGCTCTCTGGACTATAAATACTCTGCGATAATTTTTCATAGCCTCTTCTTACCTTATCCGCTTATTCGTCAACATGCAAGTCTCTCGCAGAGAACGCGCTTTCCTTGGGGAACACACGAACTAACCACACATACACAACACACGTACGTACACACATTCACCCACTTCACATACTTTGAACCCTAAATGTTTTCACGTTCTTGTGTTACACACATCATTGTCTTTATCTCTTGTATACAATTAGTGTTAATACATTATCATTTATTTTTGCATATATATATTGGTTCTTGTTGTTTCTTTACATTTTTTCACGTGGACTCACATACTGAGTCCGCCATTTTTTTGATATTTCAGTAGACACGTATTATTTCCAATTTCAAACAAGGCCGTTTTTCACGCGCGCAGCAAGTTGGGAAACGCATCAACCGCCCGCAACATATCTACATAGTAAAACATGTTGCTACTTTGGCTTGTTATCTACAAGCAAAAGATAAGCCAAAGTAGCACTACGTTTTACTATGTAGATATCATTCCAAGGTAAAATTTATACGGTTTAGATATTTTCCCTTATAGATAACAAACCAAAGTAGCATCTTCTAATTAATGCTCATCTGAAAAAAATATTTTTTTAAAAATATCTCTTTTTTACGATCGGGCCAGTATAGCCCCTATTGTTAAAATTTGTTTAACATTAAATATATTGTGAACTTAATTTAGTGTGCAGAATCTTATACGCTCTCTACATCTTTACCGCACAAGGCCTCTTCAAAATTGTCTGGGGACGTACGTGACTGGGGTATACGTTGGTTTATCTCTTCTTTCGTTCTCTATCTCCTTGCCACACTCTTTTTTCAGGTCGTCTCTTACGGTAATAAAGAAGGTATATCTATCACTTGTCGAATTTTCTGTTTAACCCTAACGACCTACTTACCAGTCGGAAAATATTGTTAGACGAATATTCATGGTCATGGTTCAAAAAAATGAGTAACAAAATTCAGCAACAAACTTTTAATCTTCCAAGATCAAAAACGAAATTAAAGATTTAATGAAATTCGAGAACAGGTTAAAAACAAATTTTAATGAATTGAAAAGACCAAAATTTAGAATTAAAATATTAATGATAAATTTTTATAGCAATATGAAAAAGTGCCAGAAATCTCTTAAATATCAATGTGAAAAAAAAGTCAGATTTTTTTTATAGCAAACGTGAAAAGGTGACAGAAATATTTTAAATATTAATATTAAAAGAGGCCTTATATATATATATATATATATATATATATATATATATATATATATATATATATATATTCTTTTTATAACAGCAATTAATAGTTGATTCCACTCCTTAAAACCGCCAATCTGCCGATCAGAGGCTTTCCTACCGGATGCAGTTTATCGTCATACCCAGGACCATGCGGTTTATTGTGTATGTGTCTCTGACTTGGATCGGAGATGTATAAGTTTAAAAAAGTATTATAACTGATAATATTGGGAATTTTGCCTAAGTTCATTCGGTCCTCTTCATGACTTCATTGAGATGTTTTGTTAGGCAGTGAACAACATTGTTTCGATAATGATTTTTACGTACACTCGGCTGTACGCTACTTATTGTTTGGGGATGGCGTTTACTTGACATAAGCTGACATATTGTACTTAACGTCTGATCAGAAGTCTGTCCATTTCATCATAGACTTCTGAGGACAAAAACATTTGTCAAATGTCATAAGTGAGACAAGGATTAAGTTTAAACCATTTACTCTTGAAATCTCACAAGCTGGCGTCCTAACCAAATAACTTCATTTTATATTGTGTCGAATTTGACTGAGTTGGTCAGCTTTCGGTCCAGCAGTCATTCACCTTTTTGTCAACTGAAATATGAGATTCATTCTGGAGAGAATCGAGAATTTTTTCTGCAATATCTTTATTATCTTCATAGCTTCCATCTTTTTCTTTATCTGCAGGATTTAGCGGTAATTTTTTAAAAAATGGACTTATTGTCGGTTATGGTTTTTCCGGCAGGAGTGTAAAAGCCACAAAATGGCCAGCATGAACATTACGCATTCGAACTTAACTCCCTGCAGCATACTCTACGTACCGTGTATTTCCCCTTATAAGACGATCTTTAAATTCCAAAAATCACCATTAAAAATTGCGGGTCGTCAATTCTAAAAAAGAAACCTTACATTCAGAGTCATGTTGCTCGATTCCTTGGCTACTTCAAGAGCTTTCAATTTAAACTTCAATCAGATTATTTAACCCATATAGGGTCTTCTTGTGCGTATTTAAATTGACTCGTTTGAGTTTATCCACGCCTTGTAAATGCTCATAAAAGAGAGAGTTGGCGTCTTTCGGGAGGTAGGGGGTGGCAGCGTCCGGGAAAAACTTGGTCTGCTCCTTTAGGGAGAAAAGAGAGTGATGTCATTATCTTTTTCTCTCTCAACTCAAGAAGGTTCGTCAACAACAGTATACTAGGAATCATCAAATGATAAAGTAAAACGATATTCCACTCAAGTGGTTAGTGTAGGATAAAGTAAGAGGCACTCCTTTGATGTCTTAGTCAGAGTAGGCGCGTAGGGTATACCTTAGCTATGGGCGTAAGATTTCTAATTACAAAAAGACGTGTAATTATCAGCAGTTTCTCCTTCAAAAGAAAATCTCCAACATTGTCATAGGGTTAGAAATATTAGAATTAACAAAATGATTTTCAAACGGATAAGATTTTTTGTCTCAACGACATTGTATTACACATGTACTTTACAGTAATCTCTCCATAATTTTTTACCCTAAAGTTTCTTTAATGAAAGGTTCTTTCACATAATTCTGAACATTCGTTTTAAAGTATGATTTGCTATATTCCATATTACCCAGTTAAACTTCATGAAGCCCCAAATGTATGATTTAACCATTTTATGTATGTATGTATGTATCTATCTATCTATCTACACACACAAGCACATTGTTCGTCTGCTACTTGTGCAACATGTCATGCAAGTCTGCAGCCGGCCTGTCAATTCACCTTCGGGGTCATGCACGATAGAGGTGCGAGGTAGGGAGCGAATGTGATTAGGCGGCCATTATCTATGAAGATGCAGCGGACTCTCTCTCTCTCTCTCTCTCTCTCTCTCTATATATATATATATATATATATATATATATATTTTTTATGAATATATACGGGAGCGTGAAAGTTAAGTAACGTTCCGAACTTTTGAGACGCTGTGAAGCGGTTTTGGTGTGCTTTAAAAGCAATTAATAAAGATTTTCAAAAATAACGGCTTCGACATAGACATAAAAACTAACCTAAACGAAGTAGAATTTCTAGATGTTACCTTCAACCTAAGAAAAAGTACATATAAACCATACAGAAAACCCAATGATAAACCACTCTATATACACACATCTTCCAATCACTTGCCTTCTATAATCAAACAGGTACCAAAATCGATTAACTGCAGGCTTTCCGACAATTCCTCCAATGAATCCATATTTAATGAAGCTAAAAAGACTACGAAACAGCCCTAAAAGATAATGGATTCCCGGCAGCACTCACATACTCACCACAGAGCACAAAAAGACTAACAGGAAGAGAAATATCATATGGTTCAACCCGCCGTACAGCAAAAACATAAAAACAAACGTAGGAAAAATATTCTACAAACTCTTACACAAACACTTCCCGGAATCAAGCACCCTACACAAAATATTCAACAAAAATACAGTAAAAATCAGCTACAGTTGGACCGAGAACATGGCACAAATAATAAAAAAGCACAATAGCAAAACTATCAACAAATCACCCGAACAAATTAAACCCACGTATAACTGAGAATAAAAAATGAATGTCCCTTAAACGGTAATTGGTTACAAAACAATGTAAGCCACGGTAAAATCACCAGATAATGAAGAAAAAATATACATAGGAGTAACTGAAGGACCCTAGAAACAAAGAAACTATGCACACAAAACATCTATCACAAATAGTAAATACGCACAATGCTTTCTAAGTATATCTGGAAATATCTCCCCAGACCAAAATAAACGATCTGATCTCAACTCAAAATGCAGACAAGAAAACAAATTTTTATTACGTTACTTAAAAATCGAAACTGAAAAGAATAAATAAATAAATAAAAGAATATAATAATAAAAACAAATAAAATAAATTAACCTCAGCAAATAATAAACAAATGAACAAATCACTCCCGTTAGAATAGACGAAAAATAATAAATAAAAAGAAAAACAAGTAAAAATAATCAATCCAAATAAATAAATAAATAAATAAAATGATGAACAAATTAAAAACTGCACCCTTCAAAATAACAGTTGGAATAGACTACATCAATCAATCCAAAATCCAGTGACTCAGAGTGCTCGATTCATAGAACTTTGCATTATCAGCAGTCAGCAGTCACTGTTTACAAATTTTGTTGATGATAATCCATCTTTTGCGAGCTTTTTGACACATTATTATAACTTTGTTTTAAATTTAACCTTCCCATTTCCTTACCTTGTCTTACCCGTTGCATTAACCCTTTTTTTTTTCTGTTCTTTCTTCATAATGTAAATCCCCAAAGAAAACTTTTCAAGGTCAATTTATTTTTGCTATTGTTTCATCTTGTTTTTCTTCTATTTTTTATCTGTTTACGAAGTGGGGACCCACAGTTACTGGAATTGTCATATAAATTTATTAATTTATTGTTGCATGTTTATATTCTTATCACCTTCAAAGTATTCTCCATTTGAAGCAATGCACCGGTTCATATGTGTTTTCCACTGTTCAAAGCAGTCCTGGAACTCTTGTGAATGATTTTTAATGACTCCGTCGTTTTCTTCTTAGCCTCTTCGGCATCTGCAAAAAGTTTTCCTTTGAGGACTTTCTTCATTCGGAGAAACAAAAAAAAGTCGCGGGGGAGGGAGGCGAGATCGGGTGAATAGGGAAGGTGGGGAAGTGCGGTCAGAAACTGTCTCACACTCAAGGCGGTGTGCGCTAGTGCATTGTCGTGATGCAACTACCACCCTCCACTTTGCCACAGGTCAGGGTGTTTTCGTCTCACCTTGTCTCGCAAACGCTTCAGGACTTCGAAGTAAAAAGCCTGGTTAACAGTTTGACCAGGAGGAACAAATTCTTTGTGGAGAATTTCTTTCATATCAAAGAAACAAATCAGCATCGTCTTGGCATTGGACTTTTCCTGACGCGCTTTTTTGGGTCATGGTGACGTTGGATGCTTCCAATAACTTGACTGGTGCTTCGTTTCCGGGTTGTAGCCATAGCACCAGTGAAGACCTTCGAAAAATGGTCTGGATCCACTTCCAACTGTTCTTTCAGTTTACGACAGGCATCCTTTCAGCCATGGTAAAAATAGACAAAAAGGCGTGAATCACTTCAAAACAAATGTGAACCACGGAGCTGTACGTCTTCCCACGATAACACCAGTTAGCACATTGATGCCTGAGAGTTGCCTCAAGTGGCATCTAGCGGTGGGATCCTGAACTACTATGGGCTTGTCACACAGAAAACGATTCCGGTTACTATTGGTCCCCCCACCTCGTATATCTGTCTGTCTGGGATATATTGATTCCATTTCATAAAATGTAGTCGGTCTGATGAGATGAATATGCTTACATTCATCGAAATAAATTTATTACCGACTATGAATTTTTAAGGTCGTTTCTTAATTTATAATTTCTCATATGAACTGAAAAGTCTTCTTTGGAATAATCCCCACCAATTACAATTTAGTATATATATATATATATATATATATATATATATATATATATATATATATATATATTTTTTGAAATTTATAAAATCTTTCTCATAAAACCCATTTTAGAAAAACAGGTTTCTCAAGATATTATCGTTCTTTCCAGTATTGATGCGGGGGGAGGTCCTTCCTAACCTTTTATTTGAAGTAGTGTGGAATATTAACATCTTAAAACACATACACAGACACGTATATATATATATATATATATATATATATATATATATATATATATATTAGTTTTAAGGTAAACTATGTTTATGGGTTAAAGTGGTCAATATCAGGGACAGAGCGTATATAAATATAAACGTCAATACTTAGTTTGTTTCACGCTAAACACAATCGTCAGACCATATGCCTGGTTGCGTTTAGCAATGACGATTGCGTTTAGCATGGAAAAGACTGTCGCCTCTAGGTCTTGACTTCAATGTCCACTTTTATATATATATATATATATATATGTGTGTGTGTGTGTGTGCGTGCGTATACGTATATTTTTTCTCCGACGTTTTTGTTACTTCAAACGTTACTTAGTGGAATAGACATCACATTTTTATTTTAGACTGTATGTCCTATGCTCATCAGCTTGCGTATTCGAGAAATCTTAAAATGTGCTTTCCGGCAGGGATCGAACCTACATCTCCCTTTGTAGGAGAAAGCACCAATTCATATAATGTGAATAGCAAGAACGAGTCGCAATATACAAATTATTTTTGCGTTCTAATCAAAAGTGGTCGATATAATTTAAAATGAATTAAATTCGAGAGCTGATAAAAGCTAAGTAGTTAAACTAATAAGCAAGCTACTATAGTTCCGCTGGTAAGGTTCTTCTGGATTTAAAATAATATATAAATTACTTATATTTTTTTTTTACCGGAAAGAAAAATTAACGCTATTGCTACGGGGTTGAAGATTTCAATGCACTCGATCGGAAAAGTTCTGCTTGAGGATCTTCGATACATGTCATATGCGGAGAGGCCAATTCATATTTGCAAAGACAAAAGATATGTGTCTGATTTGTGCAAAACACTTGTGGATCAAGTTGAAACATCAAGAGCCTGGATTGTTTTTTTTTTCTCTTATGACGAAAAACATTGACCATGCCTTCCAAGAGTCAACCGAAGAAATGAGAAATGGCTATACAGAGACCCTAAGGATGTTCTCACGGTCATATAAATTAAGTTTTCGGTAACTGATTCTCGGGGTTGTGAGTAATGGAGGAGATGTCATGCTTCTCACCTCTTCCCTCGGGGCTTGGAGGTACCTATATATCGGAAAATTTGTGCCTGAGAATTTGTGTAAACGGCATATGTGAGAGGCCAATTTATGTCTGCAAAGGAAAAAGATAACCGTTCCTTAATTTCATGTTCTGTTAAATGGTTCTTTTTTTCGAATATACTACAATGAAGACATTTTTCTCACCTTGTATTCAGTATTTTGTTGTGTTTTAAACATATATCTTTATGACCCGATGACCGGATTTTTATTTGAATCTATTGTTCTCTTTTCGCATGTTATCACAATTTATAAACATTCTGATTGAGAAAGCCACAAGCAAAGATACAACTTTACAAACCGCTAACGGCTCAAGTTACCATTAGTACCTAAAGACCTATTTTATGATTTTAATTTTAGTGTGGAGTTGTGACGAATTCTTATTACTACAGATTTCGACCATAGGTTTGTTGAATCTATGTTATGCATTAACATAATATGTAAAATTGTACAAAATATCTTTAAGGGGCTTATCTATTGGTGTACATAAATATCGATATATGTGATAATCTAATGAAGAGAAAAATCCCATCATTTAATTAATAAGACCGCTTTAGTAGGCATTAGTCATGTTTCTATATAACTATATAGAAGTTAGAAATTCTATATGTGAATAGGTATTAATTTACTGCGATTACTTCTTGTTGAACAAAGCAATATTTTTTGTTTTTACTCTATTTATATTAGGAATATTATCCTCATCTTTGTTGTTGTTATCATAACGTTTTAACCCTAACCCTTCATCAGGTGTATATTGATCCGGGTAACTGAACCCTGTAGGTTGCCCTATCGATATACGTCTGATGAAGGCCGGAGAACACAACAGTCGAAACGTTGTGATAACAAAATCAGATATGAGAATAATAGTCTGAATATAGTGTAAATAATAACTCCTCATTCCACAGAAATTCTGACAGAAATTTTAGTCTTTATTGATATGTCTTACGGCCATATCACGTTGAAACACCGATTCCCGTCCAATCACCGAAGTTAAGCAACGTCAAGTCTAGTCAGTACCTAGATAGGTGACCGCTTGGGAATACCATATACTGGATCTGCGGGTGGTGTAAAGGATAACGGCTGGCAACTGGAAATCGGAGAGCCGAGTTTCAATTCTACTCGAGTTCGTTATATTCTTAATCGCAATTCCCTTTAGGGAAAGGTGTGAATCCATGTATTTCCGTCCAGCTATGGGTTAAACAGTAATTCTTGTATCGGTAAATAATTATTATCTTAAACAATTTTTTACAGTCTAAAATATTTTCTTACTTTAAATAACCTGGAAAAGCCGTAAAACACAAATGTCAATATTAATACACATTAATTTTTACTTTCTCCTTTTTCTTAAGGGTGTAGGCGATCATGGCTCTCCCCAATTTCCTATCCATTGTAGCTCTTATTAATGTTTCTTTTTTACACAAACCCATTACGTAGGTTACTTGACGTTTCCCTCTTTTCCATGTGAGTATCAAATTTCCAAGCTCTCTTTTCTCGATATGTATCCCAAGAATTCCAATTGTCTCTTTCTGATTCTAAGTATAAGTGTCCATTTCGCTTCCATTTTCCATAAAACTTTCTCATTGTTTACATGTTTCGTCCATGAAATTCTCAGTATCCTTCTGCTGCCTCATATCCTCCTTTCATTTCCGAGGAAATTGTCTAGCATTCACTGCCATATAGGAGGACTGATATTACATAACAGTTCAGTATGATTTTCTTTGTTTCTGTTGCTTCAAGTCTCTTCTTCGTCTATGTGGAGATTGTCCAGCATTCACTGCCATATAGGACGACTGATATCACGTAACATTTCAGTACTCTTTTCTTTGTTTCTGTTGCTTCAAGTCTCTTCTTCTTCTTTGAAGATATTGTCCAGCATTCACTGCCATATAGGAGGATTGATATTATATAACAGCTCCAGAAACCTTTCTTTGTATTCTCTAAATCCACCTGCAGACTCTCATTTCTGTTTTCGCAAGTTTCCCCTCCATAGAAAATTCGATACTTTTCTTTTTTCTGTTGATTCAAGTCTCCTCTTCATCTGGTAGGAAATTGTCCAGCATTCATTGCCATATAGGAAGACTGATATTACATAGCAATGCAGATGTTTTTATTTTGTTTCTAACAAATTTTTCATGTTTCTTAATACAGCAGAACCTCGTAACATGAGAGCACCATTCATTATACGAGAAACTTGCTTTACGAGCTGCCATTAGTGAGCATTTTTGTACCGTAGGACGTGTAAAAATTTACAGTACGAGCAGTCGTCATATAGATGGAAGCAGTCGGTGACTGAGGCAAAGGGAAGCATTGCCAGCTGACATCATCTATTTCTAAGAAAACAACACTGTCAAAGGCATATCTGTGAATGCCTACCGCCCATTACATTTGTGGCGATACTAAATAAACACAGAGAACCGGGTGTTAGTCGTAAGACGTTCAAAGAGATAATGTCATAAAGTGGTTTGTGCGCATGAGGATCCACGCATTTGTTCCGGTTATAAGTGAATAAATAACAAATTCTAATAAATAAAAAGTCTTAGCCAGGGTTCGAACCCAAATAATACATGATTTCAGCTGAGCCCTTTTGATCCCAAAAACAAGTATAAAGTGGTCTCTTTTTCAATCAAAACTCAAAGGGTAAAACTGACTCCAAAGAGGACAGACCACATTAAAGGAATCTCAACTACAGCGACCGATTGTCTCTCTCACCTCGACAAACATTAACCCAAAGAAAATCTCACATTAAAGGACACTTAAGCCTAAACTCCAACCAGAAAGTATCCTACAATCACCATACATTTATTCAATTCATTGGAGAAAATTCTTCGAAGTACTTATCACTGATAACGTCACCTACCAACGCTATCGATTGCCTCCCTTTCCCGATGAGCACGGAGAGGAAAAGACAACAAAGGAACTTCAGCTGCTTCAGGTGAATCAAAACATGGTGGAGATAAAGGAACTAGCTAAGGAGGAAAGTATGTCGGAGTTTGGCCCCCCTCTCCACACAAGTGAGATCAAGGAAGTCCTGACGATGTGGAAAAAAATTGAAAGACTTTGTTGAAAAATATCAACCACAAAAATTAAGTGCAAGGTCGTGTGGCTGCTTTGTTCAAAGAAAATTTTGTTGCCTATTTTCGTGTCATTTTGAAATCAAGAACAAAACAGATTTCTGTTGATAAGTTTCTAAAGAAACGACGTGCAAATGCCAAAAATGAATCAAATGCCACAAAAGTTCTCAAGTTCTGAGTGAAAACGCCAGAAACTTTATGAAAGGCTTGTAGTTTAATAAAAGCTGTTTATTTCTTTCATTCTCTCTTATCATGTTCTTATTTCATGTACTTTTGGGGATTTAATTTCGTACTGTTCGTTTTCTTATTCTTTTTTAATTCTAAAATAGACATTTTGGATGCTTTGGCAGAACTGGAACGAATTAATTAATCTTCCATTAATTTCAGTGGGAAAATGCTTTATAATACATGTAATTTGCAATACGAGCTCGGTCTGAGAACTAATTAAACACGTACAGCGAGGTCTACTGTAATTTTTTTTAACAAAGTTAAATCATGCATAGGCTAAAAATCGTTATCCCTTTGGCCCACCCGCTGACGCAAGAAAAACAAAATTTTTCGCCAAAATGTCGAACGTGCTAGAAAGGATTAAAAAAATTAATAAAATAATCAAAAAATACTTTTGTTTTTGCTCATAATAATAATGTAAATATTTTGATGTTTTTATCAAATTTGGGGCCTTTATTCATCATTCTTTTTCTTAGAAAATTTTTGGAGGTACCTATATTTTAGTTTTTCCAAGCCTATATTTTTTCTGAAAGTGTCGTCTCTACCTTGAACTATTTTGTAATAAAATTTCATTTTTATAAAAAAAAAAAATCTGTTAATGATTATTTATTAAGAAAAAAACACTCTTTTTCCTATTTTTAATTTATCATTTATTTCTAGGTGGAATCGTGGGATTATTGTTTATTTTGAGTTTTTAAAACACAGCGAAACACTAAATGCGCATTTATACGTCCAGCAGTTGCAACATGTTTGGTTGAGAAGCACCCTGTGCTCGTTAATAGGAAAAACCGTTCCCCGTGGCAATGCAAGGCTGCATAAAATAAGAATAAGATAGCTGAACGTTTGAAACTCGGTTGGTCTGTTCTATATTCACTTAATTTTCAAACAACTGATTATTTTCTTTTTTTTTTCTTCTGATAAATGCTTTGATGGGAAAACTTTCGCTAATCAAAACAAGATTCAAGATATTATTGAAAACTTTTTCGCATCAAAACCTGCAGAATTCTACTGCTCAAATAGCTGCGTGATAACTAGCAACAAGTCATTGCAAATAATGGTAAATATAAAATTGAATAAAATGTAATTGTAGTTTAATTTTTAAAGATTAAAGTTGATAAACAAAAAACAGAAAGTATGACCCAGCCTAACAGATCATTAGTAAGTTTCTACCTCATTGGGCGGCTCATGACCTTGTGCCAAAACTAAGTTAGGCTTAGTAAATAATTACAATGACCATTCTTATGTTACTGTATTAAGAACCGATCCGAATGACATCATGTTTTCATGTTCCGTTATTTCGATTTTCAGACAAATGTATTTTCTTTTTTTATCAGATAATACAATAGATAACATTATTCATATCGGACGAGTATTTCTTTCATCTTAATGGTTAGAAAACTGAATCTGTAATGAGTCATAAGTAATTTCTGTTTTTGGGAACCAATTGTAATGATAAATGTACCATCCTAACTAACCGTTCCTAAAATATATCATAACAGTTGATGAAGAATGGGTTGCATACAACAATGTTCAATGCAAAAAGCAATTAAATTGATAAAGATAAATCTCTACAACTATAAAACTTCAGCTCCATGGGAGAAAGGTAATGTTATGCGTGTGGTGGCATCGTTGGGACATTGTTCCTTTAGGGTTCTTAAAATGCGGTGAAACATTAAATGCACATTTATACGTCCAGCAGCTACAACCTGACCATAAAGATTTAACAGAAAAGCGCACTGTACTCGTCAATAGGAAAATGTTGTTTCTCTCCATAGCAACGCAAGGATGAATACAGCAAGAATAACACAAGAAAATAGTTTGGAACTCGGCTGGATTGTTTTACCCCACCCAACTTATTCACCTGACCGTGCACAAAACGACTATTAATTTTTGAGATCGCTACAAAATGCTCTGATGGCGAAAATTTTCTCTAATGAAAACTATATTCAGCTTGAAAACATTTTCACATCAAAACTTGCAGAATTTTACTCAATATATATAGAAGTGATTTATATATATATATATATATATATATATATATATATATATATATATATATATATATATATAAGAAGAGGTTATAGTATTTCCAACGAGAGAAAAGTAATTATGTTAAAAAGAAGAGAGAAGCCGCAAACTTTTTTGGTTGTAATGTGGATTTAAAAAAAAATATTATGTTTTATTTTCCATAATTTTGCTACACGGGTTTCCGGTCTTGCGACCGTCATCAGGCAAAGGGTGATTTCCACATATTATTAAAAATAATTCATTTTTTTCTTTATGTTTTTCGATGTTAAATATTCTCGATATGAGACATTTTCTTTTTTGTCTTAGTGATCCAAACGTCTTTCTTGAACTGGCAATGAAAGGTTCTGCGTGAAGGGTTATAAAACAATTAACATTAGTGCGAGAAATGATGTAGTAGTTATCGGCATGCTTATCTTTTAATGACCCCTGTGTGTTCTTAGATCTATTTCCATTTTCGTGTGCTTTTATCAGCATGCGTGTATATATGTGTATATCCCCTCTCCATATATACTGTCTCACTACGAGGAATCAGTGAACCCATCTCTACACCCACACACACACACACACACACACATACACAAACACACACAAACATATCGTCCCATTACAAGGAATCAATGCACATACACACATACGTACATACACGTACTTCCTAAGTTACATGGAATCAGTATACATACACACACATACATACACACATATATATGTACACACATACTTCCTAAGTTGTGTGGGGATTGTGTGCGTGCCTGTGAGAAATTCTCCTGCTTTTGTCAATATGTTTATATATATATATATATATATATATATATATATATATATATATATATATATATATATATATATATACATTCGTGCCCCACAAACAACCGCATGTGAGTGTGCGTACATGCATGTGAGTGGTTTGATCCCTATATTTGGTCACTATGTGTGCATGTTATGTGCTTTTAAGTATGGGGCTATGATCTATTTAGTTCTGGTTTAAATTTCTTTAAGAATGTTGTTTTGGGGTTTTCAAAAGTGTAGGAGTTTCCTTCTATAATGATGTCACAAACACTACATCTTTTTTGTTGCATTTTGTGACTCCCTGTATTGTGTGTTGGTCAAATTTAGATGAGGTTAATATGTTTTAGGTTTTTAGATTGGCGTTTGCTTTTAATTATTTTGGTTGTTTTCAGTATATTTTTCAGTTTATTAATTCTTGCTAAGTAGGTCTAGATTTTTTGCAATTTCTGTAAATAATTCTGGATTGTTTTTGTTGTATGTTGAGACATATGCTAGAGTTTGTTCGACGTTACTTTTCTTTTTATTTCTAAGTTGGTCTAGAGTAATTTTTTTTGCGAGTTCAAAACCTTTTTTTATTAGTGTTGTGGGGTAGCCTCGTTTTTTTAGAGTTTTATGTAGTTCTTCTAGGCGGGTTTTTCGGAGGTGTTTATCTGTCACTATAGCACAAACCCTACATGCTAGAGAATAGGGGATGGATTTTAGGCAGCCTTTTGGGTGATGGCTCTTGAAATGAAGATATTGTTGGGTGCCTGTAAGTTTGTGGTAGATATCTGTGATTATGTGGTTGTTTTTATTTCTAATGAGTATATCTAAAAATGGTAATTCGTTAAAATTATATTCTTGCGTGAATTTGATTTTTGGGTGGAAGTTTTGAAGTAGAGTGTGGAAATGGTTAATATCACCCCATGAGGATTTCCAGAAAATGAAGCAATCATCTAAGTATCTTTTCCAAGATTTAGTGAATTGGGTTTTTATATTTTCCCCATATATTTGTTCTATCCTTTCATAGAGGTTTTCTTCTAGGTAAGCTAATGTTAGGGTGGCATATGTTGATGTCATTTTTGTTCCCATTGCAGTACCTAGGGTTTGCATATAGTTTTTTTTGTCAAATTCAAAGGTGTTATTGTTTAGAATTAGGTCTATACTATCGATAATGAACTCTTTAGTGAATCTTGGATGTAGTATTTCTGGATGTTTTTCAATTCAGAATAAGATTTCCTTTTTCCCTAGTTCATGGGGCATGTTGCTGTATAGGCTACTAATATCAAAAGTTGCCATAAGCGTTCCCGGATATACCTTTTGTGTAATGCAGCTAAGGAAATGAATATAACCTGATATGTGCAAGTAACGGTGAACATATAATTGCATAAAATAAAATTATACTTTAGTTTTCGAAGAAAAAGTTTGATAAATGAAAACGGAAATTATTTATGACTCTAATAAAATCTTCTTCTATGTGCCGTGTCCCTTCAGACGTAGGTGATCATGGTTCTCTACAACTTCGTGTGCATTGTAGCTCTTAATAAACCTTGTCTTTCTGTTATTTCTCCTAAACCCTGTTCTGTCATCCATTTACTCAAGCTCAAAAAGTATGCATTGTTTTACTCTGACTCTCTTGCCCATTATCTGTCCTGTGAGTATAAAATTTTCCAAGCCGTCTTTCCTCATTATATGCTCCAGAAACCTAGACTGTCTCTTCCTGATGTTGTATAAGTTTCCTTTTCGTTTCCATTTTCTCCAAACCTTCGTTATTGCTCCCATATTCGCTCCAGGGTATCCTCAGCATCCTTCTGTAGAACAACATTTCTGTTGCTTCAAGTCTTCTCTTCATCTTTCATACAGGAGGACAGATATCATGTAGCAGTTTGCTACTCTTTTCTTTGTTTGTAGCGAGTTTTTTCTATTTCTTAGTACTTTGCTTAACTTTTGGAATGTTTCCTTGGCTATCCCATTACACCTTCGGATTTCAGTGTCATAGCCCCCGTAATGTCTATAAATAATGGATGTGAAAATTGAAAGAATTGAACGGAAATGATAATTTACATTTTCCTTATTATTTTGAAACATTGATATTCAGAATTAAGCATAGGTACCTCCACGAAATCGCTAAAAAAAAGAGCATAGCTTGATGAAAAAGACGCCAAACTTGCCGAAAACTAAATTTTATTGTCTAAATGCTTATGTTATTATTAAGAGGAAAGACCAAAGTTTTTTTTTTATTATTTTTAAAAATTTTCCTTCTTTTTAGAACATTCTAAATTTTGAAAAAAAAAAAACCTTTTTCTATTTGTATCAGCGGAACTAGTAAATAACATAGACAATTTTAGCACGTTTTTTTTTGTATGACACACATTAATTTGAAAAATCGTGCAAAAAATAGAAATAATTATCGGATGTTAATGAAACTTTCAGAAACTATTCACAGATGATCGAAATTATTATAAATATGTTTTTTTTTATGAAAGTCATGGTAGAAATATTTTTTTTTAAATATTTATTACCCCCCATAACTAATTTTATGAAAACGCTAGAAATTCGATCGCTTCGGTTTTAGTGATTACAATAATTAAAAGCACAGGGCTTTGAGGAATGCAAATCATGTTTTTTTTTGTTTTTAATTGGATACGCAGTACCTGAAAATCAGCTCTGAATTGTAACATACAAACCTCAATAAAACAAATATATTATTTAATTTCAAATGCTTTTATTTGCTTTTAGTTGTTTTTATGAATATGGACAATATTTTCTGAAAGCAAAAAAAATTTTTTCGATGAAAAATGAATTTTTAATACAATTATTTGTTATTTCATTAATTATAATAGATTTTACATTTAAGTTGTTAAAATATTATAAGATTAGTTAAAAGCCGCATCGGCTTTCATAAGTGTCCTTATGAGATAGATCTTTTTTAGCGCGTTGTAAATTGTATCATTTTGACTAATCAGAAGATACCCAGTAATTAAGAAATGTAATTTTGTGCTTATAATCGAGCTGTAATTATAAAATACGGAAGACCAACCAGAATATAATTAAGTTGCGTTATTTGAGTTAAGCATTGTTCTCCGCTGTTAAGGCCTTTACTTTTGCGAAACACGTGTGGAGAAGTTAATTTGATTTTTCAATTTCAACTGAGAAGGGTACCTACAAGTATCAGTATCATCTTATGAAATTTATATGATCTTATTTTTATATTAATCTCAGTTACGACATTTTTCCATAAATGAAATTTCAAAATTAATAATAAAATGAATGCAAATACAAATAACAGTAGAATATAATAAATGTACATAAAATTATAGTATTTTATGTACAATTCTGATAAAATTTCATAAGAAAGGTACCTATAAATTAATTAGATACCTTTCTTAAGAAATATGAAATTTAATGTCACTCTTAACAGTTTTATTTTAATTTCTTTACAATATATTTCCCATAAAGCATCATAAACGTAAAGGTGAAAGCTAAGTACAAAAAAAAAAAAAATTAGACCGCTGAAAGTTTTCGTTAAAAATAACGGGGTAAATAATTTGTTCACGTAAATGTAAATTATTTCACTTTTCTCCTTCCGTAGAACAAATTAGCCTCATGGAATTCGTAAATATATCATTCATCACATGTCAAGAGACGCGAAAGTTTATGACCTGCTTTGTTTTATTTTCAAATTACATCTTTTTGGCACAAAAGCTAAGTTAAGTTTGGTTCAAAATATTTTAAATAAACATTATAATTTCTGATTTTCTTAAAATAAGTTTTGAAAAAATGATAATTGATATTTAAAAAATTTCAAAGTCAGATTTCCAGTTTTTTTTTAAATGGAAAAAAATGGTCAATTTTGCTGACTCCAAAAAAACTAGATTTTTAACGAAAATTTCGGACGTGCTAGGAACGATTAAAAAATGGAAAAAAATACCCCAAAAGTACCTTTCCTCTTAATAATAACAAACATTTAGACGATAAAATTTTGTCTTTTTCATCATGCTATGCTCTTTTTTCGTCAAGTACCTAATTTGGCGTAACAATTTTTTTCATCATGCTATGCTCTTTTTTAGCGATCTCAGATTTGGATTTGAAAATACCTAATTTAAGCAGTAACAATTTGAAAATCAGATTTTCTGACCGATCAGACAGTAACAAGTCATAATTTGAAAATACTTAACAATTTGAAAATACTTTTCCTGATTTTTCCTGAAAATACTTTTCCTGGTTTTTCCTTATTCTATCCCTTTCACTTCTATTTAAAGGTTACACAAAATTAGTTTTGAAGGGGACGTTGTCTATCATTGAACAGCCAAATAACAAACAATTTGAATTTGGTTTGGGTAAAATGACTGAGAAGCCCCACAGTTTTCTTTGCGGCAAATCGAGACAATTTAAACAAAGTTTAACGTTGAGGGTTCTTTGGGGTTGGTCGTGTTCAGTCTGGTCTCTTCTTCTCGACTTTTTGACTCCTTGACAAAAAAAATCATTCATCATTTTCTTTGACCAATCAGATCAAAAAAAGTAAACGATTCCAACTTGTGCATATATATTATTGGAAGCACTTTTGAAAGACCCGGGTTGTCTTAAAAGGTGTTGATAACGATTCCAAAGCACCTTTTGTCTTAAAAATAACCCAAATTGAATGAAAATTGTGTAGACTGAACTCTTGGGAACCGTCGGTGCTTGTGCTAGCATGAAGCCACAAGTCATCGTGACTGAGGGTTTGAGCGTACTACCCTTGTTCAGACTGTTGATAACGCTAGATAACGCGCTCTCTCCCAGAAACTGTAACTAAGGTCCGCTCAGCATATTTGTAGTACAAACCACAGGTGGACTCTGCGGATGTTGAACACAGGCGTTTGCAATGGGGATTAGCTAATCGCCCTAGTAGACTGGCATTCATTTTAGATTTTAGACTGCGCTATTTTAGATACTTTCATCCCAAAGAAGATTTATAGCATACTCGAAAGTGACCTTTCAAGTGTATATTCAAAGTTCCAGGCCTTGATAAAAACTTCACTTTCATTCATATCACGCACACCATTTATCATTACCATTTTCTCAGCAATCCTCAAGGTTTAGTTTTGCATCTGAGATTTGTATTAGGTAAATTCCAGTAAAAAAAAAGGAGTTTTCTGGTAATCTTTCTTTTAAACGAAGTATCTATAAACAAAAAACAAAATGTTTTTTTTTCGGTTTTTGTTTTTGCTATCCTATGACAGCCACAATGATGGAGAAGGCATTACCTCGCATCATCCCCACTGAGACACGCTGCAAGAGTGTTGTAACCTAGGGAATGTTAATGAATGGAGTAATAACAGGAAGATTGGTAATGAACGATAATACTTAGGACATGAACAACACATATAAGATTCGCCAGCGGCGCGTAGAAGTAGTCAACTGCTAGAAGTGAGTCAAGTGAATTCCACAATGAATCTCTAACTGCAGAATATCTACCAACCGACCCACGCAGTGAGATGTGGCACAAGGCCGAATTTAATGTGTGGTATCCGAACCCGTATGCTCGGCTAAAAAATTCCCCGTATAAAGTATAAAACGTTTCCCGAGACTAGACTCTACCGTTCGACATAGCCTCGTCTGGGGATCCTCTCTGCCCGGAGGCAGAGAGCTAGACCAACACAGCTGGAGACGAATCTCGAACTGCAGACCAACATACAGTATTTACTACTGTATTTATGTGAATGGGGACATCCATTATCGTCCGTAGGTATGCTACAAAGAGCCACCCCGTTTCGCGAGGCTCGTCCCTTAATCGAGACGCAATTTCTTCACCTTTCAGTTAATGACAACGTATTTCTCATCGTATTTTCTCAACTTATACAGCGAGGCAATTCTGATTCTACCAGGATTCATTATTCGCAGCGACAATCTAAACAATATAAGATATGCAGATGACAAAGTGCTACAAATCTTCCTACAGAAGGTAACGAAGGAAAGCGAGAAGAAAAGACTATGCATAAACTACGAGAAGACAGAATCCATAGTCATCAGCAAAAAAATGAGCCCAAAATACAAATTAAAGGTTGGAGAGACTAAAATCAAACAGATACAGGGATTTAAATATTTGGGAAGTGTTTTAACACAGGACACTGAGATCCGAAAACATATAGGGATGATCAAAGACGCATTCCAAAAGCTAAGCAGAGTATTAAGAGACAGGAAAATTTTGTTGGAAACAAACAAAAAGAGTACGTAATATCTGTTCTCGTGTATGGCAGCGAATGATGAAGATGAAGATGAAGAAGAGACTCTAAGCAACGGAAATGGGATTCTACAGAAAGATGAGACAAACGACGAGGTTTTGGAGAGAATGGAAGCAAAAAGAAAACATCAAGAAGAAGCAGTTGAAATTTCTGTGACACATAATTTGGAAGGAGGGCTTGGAAAAC
>CAHIKZ030002446.1:2067500-2230000 GCA_903632075.3 Acanthosepion pharaonis
GCGCTCCAATGACCAAATTGACTACATTCTGGTACGGGAGAGATGGGCAAGCTCTATACTTGACTCTCGAGCCTATCGAGGTGCAGCTATGGGCAGTGCGCATGGATCGGATTATACACTTGTCCGCGCAAGCCTCCGTCTGCGACTGCGGGCAAGGAGATCCACCAAGATCCTGAAGCGAATCAACGTCGCCAATCTGAAGCTACGCGCGGGAGAACATTTCTGGTTGGAACTTCGCAATCGGTTCCCCCCCCCCACAACCAAGCTCAGAGCCTTAACCAGAAATTGAATGGAAGGCTCTCAAATCTGTCACCGTCGAAGCGGCACACGCCCACCTTGGTGTCACCCGCCGCCTATATCGAGACTGGATCACCGTGGAGAGCCTTCGGCTGGTGGAGGAGGTGAGGGTAGCGCGACTGACAGAAACTGCGAACTTTCGCGATCTACGGCGCCGCGCAACTCACTCCATCCGCGCTGAACGAAATGCACATTGGCGCGCCTTCGCCGAAGAGACTATGCGTGCAGCAGCCTGTGGTGACTCTCGCAAACTGTACCAGATGGTGAGGCGGGCGAGTCGCAGAACTACGGGGGTGAGTGAGACGCTTCGCTCCCGTGATGGTGCTATTACAGCAGGTCTGGGCGAGCAGCTAAATCTGTGGAAAGAGCATTTTAACGAGCTACTCAATCATCCGAATCCGGCGACAGAAGTGTCCGTTGAACCGACCGATGAATACGACTGCAACACTGCACCCCCAACGGTAGATGAAGTGCGAGATATTCTGCGCCATCTGCGTAACAACAAGGCTCCTGGTGAGGATGGTATACCTGCAGAAGTATATAATGCCGTGCCAGATGTATTCGCCTCGTGGGTGTATCGTGTCTTCAATGCGGTCTGGCTCTCTGAGACCTACCCTGCCGATTGGAACGAGGCCATCCTACTGCCATTTTTCAAAAAGGGTGAGAGGTGACTCTGCTCGAACTACAGAGGAATCAGCCTTATCGACGTGGTGGCCAAAGTATTTGCGATGCTTCTCCTGCGAAGATTTCAAGGCATCCGTGATCTGCGAACAGAGGCTGTGTTGATCAGATCTTCAGCCTGCGGCGCACCCACGAACAACGCTTGACATACCAGCAACCAACAGTTCTCTGCTTCGTCGACTTTGCGGCTGCTTTCGATTCCGTTGATAGAGGCCCACTCTGGCGTATCATGGAGGCCGATGGCATGTCCGCTAAACTCCTTCGTCTCATCAAGGGCTACTACCGATCGACGCGAGCCCGTGTTCGTGCTTATGGTGAGGAGTCGGAGACGTTTGAGGTGAAGACTGGTGTGCGGCAAGGGTGTGCACTATCTCCTACCCTATTCAACTATACAATCGACTACATCCTTGGCAAGGCCCCTTCGGGACTACGCTGGAGTTGCGGTTGGTCGGAATGTCAGGTGTCTGATCTGGCTGACGCGGACAACATTGTCTTGGTCGGTTCGAACTGTGACGATTTGCAAGCTGCGCTCAAACGTGTGCAAGCTGCAGCACGTAATGTGGGTATGACCATCAATGCCTTGAAGACCAAAGTTATGCCGTCCCTGGTTGATCCAGTCAAATGGCAGCCACTGATGCTGGACGGGGTCAATCTTGAGGACGTGCAGTCTTTCGTCTATCTCGGTTCAACCATTATACCATCCTGGCAGGCTGCTGCTGAGGTTGCCGTATAGGATCTGCAAGGTCCGCATTCGTGCGTCTCAAGCAGTCACTATGGGGTCGACGGGAGATTTCCATGGCTACGAAGGGGCGCATCTATCAGGCTATTGTTCGGACTATCCTTCTCTATGGTTGCGAAACGTGGCCACTTAGAGCGGTTGACCTACGAAGGCTTGAAGCGTTCGACAATGATTGACTTCACTGCATTCTACGATGCCGCCGAATCGATCGTGTGCCCACAGTCCTCTTCCACCCGTCCTGCTATAGCGTCGTCTCCGATGGTTCGAGCACGCAGCTCGACGCCCGGAGGGAGAGCTCATCTGCGATGTACTTCTCCCTCCTTCTCTTCCTGGCTAGCGAAAACGTGTCGGTGGGCAGCTGCGGACGTGGGCTAGCACAATCAAGGATGACCTAGCATTATTATTGGGTCCACAAGTAGTTGGTCTTCGACGATGTAATCGCGATTGGCTTCCCATTTCGTGTGACCTGGCTCAGGATCGGCGAGCATGGGTAGTGATGGTCCGTGATGCTGTACTTGCTCAGGAGGAAGCCGGTTCAACCCGACCAGGGTGAAAACCGATATAAGTCAAGTCAAGTCAAGTAAGATCTTGACCGTGTTTTGAAAATAAAACATTATATAAATACATACATGCAACAATCTATTTCCAGTTAACAGTTTAACCCAGAAAATTACTAAAAAATATATAAAGTCACATGAAAAATTATATAAAAAACAGAATCAAAACACCTTGGTTGTCATATTTAATGAAACTTGCATGAAGGAAGGACTGCTACTGAAATACACAATTTTTATACATACATACATACATACATATATATATATATATATATATATATATATATATATATATATATAAATTACATTCACTTACTTGCTAGTATATATATAATTATTTATTTAAAAATATGATTCCAAATCGCGACATAAGAAGTCCCATGTTTCAAAACAAGAGCCGAAAACTTCAATATAATTATTTAAATTATTTAAATTAAATTGAGTTAAAATAAGCCCTGTTCCATCTTCAAGCGAAATTTTTTTTGGAATAACGTGTTTCTGGAATTTACGTGTTTTAAAAATTGAAATCAAAATTTCCATGGTAACAGCTAGGGCGAATTGTTTAAATTGGGTAGGCGGGTGTTGGGTGTTAATAATAAGTATCAGTATAGAGTTACTTTCGTAGATGTCAAGTCAGGGAAAGGTAGGGGTGTCTAAATTTGAAACGGAAGATGTATTAACCCTCGTCTAGTTTGCATGTCTATGGAGATTTATTTATTTTTTATTTTATTTTTTTATGAAAGGGATTTGTGCATATAAAAAAAAAAACTGTCGTAAGGTTTGTTTTTTGACGACTTCATAAAGGGTTATCTTTTTTTAGGGTATTTAAACTATTTATTTCGGCTATGGATTATGAAGGGTGTTATATTGTATGCATGTTTTTAGTTAATTATTCAAACCATGAATCTGATGAGTAGGCTATGGATTAAACAAGTTATTATATTGTATGCTAGTTTTTAGCTAATAGTTCAAACCAAAAATCTGATGATGCCTACAAAAAACCGTTAACTCGTGTCTATTGTTTAATAGATTATTATTATTTAGAAGCTTAATTATGTGCAATTTCTCATGGAGGCACAAAGGGCATGGGTCATCCCAAGTTTTATATGTTCTAGCCTTGTTAATAATTTTCCATTTAACTTTAGGTGTCCTATTTGTTTCCTTCAAATGCCAAAAATATTTAGATAGGGAAGTCTGATTTCTTTTGTTTATATTATTGAAAGAACACTTATGCTGCCTCCATCTATCTTTAAAATTATTCTTCGTGGACCCAATGTATATCTTATTAGTGCTAGGGCTCTCAATGGATGATATAGTACATTGGTATACCACTGATTTAATGCAGCATTTATTTTCTAATGGGCAGTCTTCTAGGTTTCTACAGTTACATCATTTTTCCCTTTTATTGTCTGATTTAAGTGCAGGGTCTTTATTAATACTGTTTAGGTATGGGGGTTTGTTCAAGATCTTATTATTGTGTTTTTTTATTATACGTTCAAGATTTTCAGAGCAGCAGTAACTCAATTTTAGGGTGTTCTTATTGAATATATTACTAAGCTTACTATTGGTGGGGAAGTGTTTATCAATTAGGTTTAAGAATTTTTGTCCTAGTTTAATATTAACCATTTGGTTGAACGGAGGGGTGTACCAAATGATTTTTCTTTTCCTGTTTTTTTTCCTATGGCCAGTGCAATTGTCTCTATAGTTAATTTTTATAACCACTATTTTTTAGGGCAGTGTTATAGAAGCCATTGTGTTGTTGGAATATTTCCTTGTTAGCGGAGTTAATGCTAATTCTATTTTCTATTGATGAGGGTATATGTTTAATTATGGATGGAGGGTGGTTTGACTTCGGGTGTATATATAAAGGGTTAGCATTAGGTTTGCTATAAGGTTGGCATGTGTTGCCAGGTAAGTCTAGAGTTACGTCGAGGAAGTTTACCCTTTTTAAATTAGAAGAGACAATTTAAAGTTTAGTTTTTTAAATTCATTAAATATAATTTTTCTGATTTTTTCAATCTTAAAACTAGTAGAACTCCTCACCACCATGAGCCCGTCATCTCTATACAGTCCGATGTCCTTAATATCAATTTCGTGGTGTGCCGTTAAGTTGTACAGTATCAGAAGACCAACAAGGTCAGAAGACTCTGCAGAATCTAATGATCCCATAGTGATGTCAAACAGGTCGTTATTGTTTTTTATCCATTGGTCCCCATTATGAATGAGAACCGATTTCTTTGCGCTGAGGATTATATCTGTTTCTTCCTTTGTCAGGTTAGAATACACAGCAGCAAAGTCCAGGGCAGTTGTAAATAGATCCTTCGAAATTGAGGGGTAGTAATCCACGATATCGAACTGTATTAGGGTGCAATTCGGTTTATCATCAATATAGTTAAACCAATTGATGACATCTTTAGTATTGATCCATAATTTTAATTGCAGTTGTTTTTTTATTTGGCAGGTAATTCTTTCCAGGATCCTTTTGCTGATCTTTCCTATGTCGGGTCGGGTAGGGTTAATTATTCTGGTTGCTGGGTTTTCTAAAAAGTCAGGCTTATGGTCCTTAAGAGTTATGTAACATTCCTTTTCAGCAAGTATATATATATATATATATATATATATATATATATATATATATATATATATATATATATAACATTCCTTTATATATATATTCCGTTACATATGTAACATTCCTTTTCAGAAAGTATATATATATATATATATATATATATATATATATATATATATATATATAGTATTTGTTCCTGTTTTCACTTCCATGAAAATACACATAAACGCACACACAGACATATTTCTCTCTCTCTCTCTCTCTCTCTATATATATATATATATATATATATATATATATATATATATATATATATATTTAAAACCGATGAAAGCTGACCAGACCACTCTAGGTTGTTTGTTTAGCAAATCAACTACACGGAGCTCGACAACTTAAGTACTTTCGGAACCGGAACTTCGTATTGAGCACCTTTAATATGCTCAGTTTTAACAAATATTTTCTATTTGCGTTACTCTGGCATATATATATATATATATATATATATATATATATATATATATATATATATATATATATATATTGAAGTCAACACTCAGAGGCGACAGGTGACTTGACTTAAATGTTCACTTTTATATTTATATTTATATACGCTCTATCTCTGATATTAGCCACTTTATCCCATAAATGTAGCATATTTCTTCATATATATAAATATATATTTCTATATATATATATATATATATATATATATATATATATATATATATATATATATATATATAGCCAAGGAGGATTACTAAATTATAAAAAGCTCACTGAAGGTTCTCCTAGGACTTGAAATTTCTAAGAAAAATTAATATAAAAGTATATTACTTGAATTTTAGATTCAATATTGAAACTGAAATTAATTAAATTTTGAACATTTTAAGGAATAATGAGAAAATTATGGAATTTCATACTTTATGCAAATCTCATTGGTTTGTGTTTTCATTAACTTTCACGAAAAAATTCCGTACGTTTTATGATAACATTGTCTTTTCTCGCACTTCTCGTTTGTAGAAAATCTCTTTCGGCTTCTTGCTTTCTGGTCAAGTTTGATTAAAAAGGAATTAAATGCAAAATCAATCGTTATCTCGTTAATAATCATTTTCTTTTCTCATATTCTTTCACACTCAGTAACTCTTCCATCTTGTAGCATCTGTTAGGGGATCTGTTAGGCATCTATGCGCAAATAGTGACCCCCCCCCCAAATAAAAACATAATAATATAAGTATGAAATGACCAACAATACATTATTATATAACAAAATTACCAATAATAACTATTTATAGTCAAATGACTAACAATACACTTTTAAAACCAAATGACCGACAAAACATTTTATCGCAAAATTACCAACAATAAATTTTATGGCAATAATACTAAATTTTATCGCAAAATTACCAACAATACATTTTATGGCAATAATACTAAATTTTATCGCAAAATTACCAACAATACATTTTATGGCAATAATACTAAATTTTATCGCAAAATTACCAACAATACATTTTACATTAAATTTTATGGCAATACCAACAATACATTTTTATGGCAATTTTATCGTGCATAATTACCAACAATACATTTTATGGCAATAATACTAAATTTTATCGCAAAATTACCAACAATACATTTTATGGCAATAATACTAAATTTTATCGCAATAATACTAAATTTTATCGTTAAAATTACCAACAATACATTTTTTTATGGCAATAATACTAAATTTTATCGCATAATTACCAACAATACATTTTATGGCAATAATACTAAATTTTATCGTTAAACAAAAAATTACACAACAATACATTTTATGGTCTTCTGCGCTAATGTTTAATACCTAAATTTTATGTCGCATAATTACCAACTTAAAAATACATTTTATCAAGAATAACAAAATAATAATACTAGCAATTTTATCGCATAAAATTACCAACAATACATTTTATAAAAATAAAATCTGTACAGAAAGTTAAATTTCAATGTGACGATATTTTCATTTAATACTAAATTTTATAAAGATTCAACAATCATAAATTACCAACAATACATTTTATGGATTCAAACAATCATCTAGCGAACACAAATGATTACTAAATTTTATAAGACTGCATCATCAAAAATTACCAAACAATACATTTTATCAAACAATCATCTAGCGAACACAAATGATTGCTCTTAAAACTTAAGACTGCGTCATAAATTTTAATCGTTCAATGAGAAGAAATCATAAAAAATCAATCAACCAACAAATCACACACACACTTAAATGGGGGACAGACTGCGTCACACACACACAGACAAGTTCAATGAGAAGACACAAAGATAAACACATAAAGACAAAGAGAATTTGAATTATATATTGGATGCGCAACTAGGATGAGCTGTCTTCTGCGCTAATGTTTGACCAGATTCCATAGGATGTCACTATTTGTACCGAGTCGAACCACCTTAATATGAATGTGGAGGTCATATATGCCTTTAAATGCGGTAAGATTTGTTGCATATTATACAATGAGATTCCAATGTTGAAACAATTTTTATATGAATACCATTTAAGAGCTACATGTCTGTTCATAAGAATATGCCAACTTAAAAATCCAGAAGTTGCTGAACTACAAACGAAACGTTGTAACTGATAACATCAAGAATAACAAAATATGTCAGTGGCGAACTCACTGATTGGCAATCATCTAGCCCAAATGATTGCTCTTAAAATGGGGGGGCCTCATTGACGAAATGAGAAGACATTTTCAAAGAATGAAGTGGGTCCCTCTATATTAAATAAAAATGCAATAAGGAAACAGAGATAACGGTTTTTGTAATAAAAAGAAATAAGAAATTTATAAAGTCATCTGTACAGAATCAGTTACTCAATTTCAATGTGAGACGATATTTTCAAAGCTAAAGATCATAAAGAAAAAGAGTACTTGGAATCATACATGTTGCTATCCATTGAAAATAAATTATTAGATCAATTAGATGCAGAAGCAACTATTGGCTGATTCAAACAATCATCTAGCGAACACAAATGATTGCTCTTAAAATGGGGGACTGCTTCAGACTGCGTCATCAGCACACTATCAGTTACTCAAGTTCAATGTGAGAAGACATTTTCAAAGATAAAGATCATAAAGACAAAGAGAATTTGGAATTATTAGATCAATTGGATGCAGAAGCAACTATTGGCTGATTCAAACAATCATCTAGCGAACACAAATGATTGCTCTTAAAATGGGGGACTGCTTCAGTCTCAAGTTCAATGAGAAGACATTTTCAAAGATAAAGATCAAAGAGAAGCACACTATCAGTTACTGAAGTTCAATGTGAGACGATATTTTCAAAGCTAAAGATCATAAAGACAAAGAGAATTTGGAATCATACATGTTGCTATCCATTGAAAAAGATCAATTAGATGCAGAAGCAAGTATTGCAGAAGCAGATTCAAACAATCATCAAGTGAACACAAACGATTGTATATCCTAATATAGTAGAGTGCATGCAGTGCTCTATTGTGCCCTTTGAATTGTTAATGTGTAAATTGTGTAGTAAATTATTTAAAAATATTAACCAATTACTTAAAATTAAAAATAATAATTTCAATTAAAATATTCTGTATTTACATTTGTTATCCAATGTCAATAATATATACAGTACACTGTAATTACTAAGAAATACACTTTTTTTTTTCCACAAAAAATTTGAATTGTACCCATTTTTCCATATGTGTATTTTTTTGAAAGCTTCTTTTTTTTATGATATAAAAATTGAATGATAGCATTGTAGTTGTCGATGATCCCTCTTTGTTGCCTGGTAACAAATATTATTGTACCCGTACTGTCACTGTCTGTAAAAATGGTATTCTATTGCAAATTGTCCAGAGACTAAAAGATTGCAAAGAAAATAAAACGCTGAATCACTGGTACAGTGATCAACAGTGCAAATTAAACAGGAGATAGTATGTAACAATGTTGACTTTGATGAGATAGTATGTAACAATGTTGACTTTGATGAGATAGTATGTAACAATGTTGACTTTGATGAGATAGTATGTAACAATGTTGACTTTGATGAGATAGTATGTAACAATGTTAACAATGTTGACTTTGATGAGATAGTATGTAACAATGTTGACTTTGATGAGATAGTATGTAACAATGTTGACTGAGATGATGAGATACAATGTTGACTTTGATGAGATAGTATGTAACAATGTTGACTTTGACTTTGAGAGATAGTATGTAACAATGTTGACTTTGATGAGATAGTATGTAACAATGTTGACTTTGATGAGATAGATAACAATGTACTTTTGATAACAATGTTGACTTTGATGAGATAGTATGTAACAATGTTGACTTTGATGAGATAGTATGTAACAATGTTGACTTTGATGAGATAACCAAGAAATGTGGGAGGAAATTAAAAAAAAATACGTTTTTAAAAATGCAAAAAAATATTAAAAACATTCGAGATTTTCAATAAAGAAGATAAAGATTCATTGCACCAAACTGAATGAATTAAAGATTAACATTCCATCATTTTATAATTAAAAACCAACTCGTTTCCTTTTTACTTCTATTTATTATCACTGAACTGGAAAAAGAACTCATGTGACGGACATTTTTTAATATTTCTTTTTATCATGTCTCTAGGTGACCTTGTTTAGAATCAGTTTGTCTTTTGTAGTTTCCCACACAGTTATTTATCTTTTATCATTAAAACATTTCAGGAGGACGACGTTGTTGGTTTTAATATAGTAAAAAAAAAAAAAAATTTTTTAACCATCTTTTTACAAATTCGCTTTTACTTTGCTCTTCTTTAACGTTTATTTGTTTTTTTTTTTCTTGCAATTTGCAGCTTGTTGGGGAATATATTTACTTACCCGAGACAATATCGAATTCTCTCCATTTATTGTGATTAATACATTAAGAGGCAAGGTGTAATGGTTAGCAAGCTTGTCTCGGTATATCATTTACAACTGAGTTTTGAGTTCGTTCGTCACTGGGCTCCCCATACATTCGGCCTTGTGCCACATTAAAGCTACGTTCAGTAAACTGCTATTAGTAACGCGTGACACTTCGACGTGGTGTAATGGTTAACAAGCTTGTCTCGTTAGATCAGTTACGACTGAATAGTGAGTTCAATGTTCAATGGGTGTCCAATCCTTTTGGCCTTGTGCCAAATATAAGCTACATTTATAAAAGCACCATTAGGAGATGCAAGCTGGCCTAAAAGTTAGCAACGCAGAAAATGGAATGTCCAAGCCGAGTTCAAATTACAACTACGGCAGTTTAAGTTCACTTTGCAATGCAGCCCCTGAGAACGTTATGAATCCATCATCCATCGGTTACGGGTAAAATACAAGTTCGCCAGCCTTGATTGGCAACCAGTCTAGAAGAAGGATAACGTTAAATTCAAAACCGTGGAAGAGGTAACAGGAAACCGTTTCACTTTCTTCTCCCCAAACAGTCATGGATAAGCACCGTTTACAGATATTAAAAGTTAAAAGAAGCTGTATAGCGCCAACAACACCAGAGAAAGGTTATTCAATGAAACCGTTTCGAGCAACGAGAACGGCCTTAGAAGCGATTGAATGTCTGGATCAGATGGTTCACGATGGCCGCCTTGTGTGGACGCTTGTAGATTAAGCATTAACAAAATGAGCAAGTGCTTAGGGCACCAAGGGAAGCGGGCATCACAGAAATTATGTTATGATGTTGTTGTACACGTCTAAAGATAAAAGTCGAACACGATTAACATTTGAATCTGCCGGCCGACATTACGAAAGGAGAAGAAGACTGATCCGCAGCAAAACTTTACTGCGATTCTGATTGGTTAATAAGGTTAAGGGAGATAATGAGGTTTGTATTTACTCAATACATCACATCTCCACTCTTGAATAAGTTAGTATTACTAATGAACTTTATGGGATTAATTTTTGTGATCAATCACACGGGTAAGCTACCCTTATGTCCGTTTGGCATTATTCAGGCCATAGGCTTATACGATTCTGTAATGTGTTATGTTGATTACACGGCCAATTCTGGTCACAGTTAATGTTAGAATCTGGTCGTGGCTCAGTTGACAGTGGTTGCTTTGCTGCAATTGGTTCTTTCTGGCTGGGTTTCCAGGGTGTTGATGTTGTTTTAGGTGGTTAATTATGATCAGAATCTCTCGATGGTGCCTTCCGTCCCTTCAGTATTTATCTCCAATTGATGTTTCCACGATACACGTTCTGGGCTGAAGTCCATTTTCTGCGCTATTCCTCGAGACTCTGTGTTAGCATACTTAACTCGCAGCTGTATGGAGGACACCAAAATATTTTAAATGCTTAAGGCTCTTATATTAATCCGGTCTTTGAATCCCAAGTGTCTTACTCGATGTAAGATGCTCAATAAACTTCTAAGAAAAACATCTTTTACTTCATGTCTCAGGTAAAAGATTTGGTTAAATATTACATCACACAGCAAATCAAGAATGTGCGATATCAGATCATTGCAAAAGTTCGTGACCTATTTTCATTGATAATATAAAATGACCGCCATTTGACACCGGCATTTGATTTGGTACTGATTTTTGGCGTGTTCGAGATTGAAACCTTGCATTGTTCATTTCCGGGTCAGACATTGTTGAATGTTGAGATTTTGTCTACAAATGAATCCCTTAAAAATGGAAAACGAAAAGTTTCACCATATTATGCTCTATGAATTTCGGAAACGAATAAGCACCGGAACTGTGCAAAAAAAAAAAAAACAAAAACAAAAAACCATTCAGAAGGTTTATCTGAATCGTGCCCCAGCTCTTCGGACGATCAAAATGTGGTTAGGGAGATTTCGTTATGGTGATTTTAGCCTAAACGATCAACAACACTCCAGACGTTGGTGAAGACGCTATGCTTGTCGTAGAGAATAAACCGAAAATTTCGAAGGAAGAGATCACAAAGAGTTTGTAAATCGATATCTCAACTGCCATTTTACCATTTGAAGAGACTTGGGTTCCTTTCCAAACTTGGGTGACATATTCACTGACGGAACAAAAACAAAGTTTGGTTGTGTTTCTGTGGTGATTTCTTTATTAGTACGACACGAAAAGGAACCTTTTTTTTTTTTAAACAGATTATCACAGGCGTTTATTATTGTATCGCTTATGAGACGACATGTTGCAAACACAGACATTGCAGAAGCTTAAAGGGTTGAAATGGGAAACCCTCCAGCAAGTACCGCAGTTTCTTGACTTGGCTCCTACTTATTTTCATTTGTTTCAGTTTCTACTGAAAAATTTTAGATGACAAAAACAAAAAAACAAAACAGTCAGTCAAAAACTCACAAGCTTCTTCGAACAAAAATACACCAAAAAGGCATCAACAAGCTTGTAGAATGATAGTTTTGTTTTGTTTGGTTTATTTCGTTTTACGGCATATCAACACCTTAATGGGTTATTTAATGCCGACAAATTTTTAGGATAGGTTCGTATGAACAGAATATGTATTCTTTGTAAGAAATCAGTTAGTAGATCAGGTTTGATAGACGTATTTTGGATTGGGTTTATTTTATTTTACGGCATATCAACACCTTAATGGGTTATTTAATACCAACAAGACTTTTAGGATAAGTTCGTATGAATAGAATAAGTATTCTTCGTAAGAAATCAGTTTGTAGATCAGGTTTCACTGACGTATTTTTGGTTTGGTTTATTTTGTTTTACGGCATATCAATACCTTAATGGGTTATTTAATGCCGACAAGATTTTTAGGATAGGGATCGTATGAATAGAATATGTATTCTTTGGTTTAGATTGGTTTAGTTTATTTTGCTTTACGGCATATCAACATCAATTGGTTATTTAATGCCGACAACATTTTTTGGATAGGTTCGTATGAACAGAATATATATTCTTTGTAAGAAATCAGTTTATAGATTAGGTTTCATTGACGTATTTTTGTAGAGTTTTTGTCAAGAATCAAATCTGTTGATAATATTCTTCTCAAAATTTGATTGCTGGTATTTTTACTATGAAAATCTATTTTTATACATTCATACTGCACTGACGCCAGTTTGAGGGGGATAACTATTTGCCCATAGCTGGGACCCTAACAGATGCTACCATCCCCGAATAGGGTGAAGCGGTGTACAACAGCAATTAAGAGGTGGTTCCATTCTCCTCAAAAGACACCTGATCATAGGCTGGATGTAGTTTAGTGTCATACCCAGGACACACGCGGGCTTTATTTTAATTGCGATGAAATTAAATTACATTCGAATACCCGGTACTCATGGGTGTAACTATATATCTCATCAAGGTTTATTTTGTTTTGCAGATTTTTCTTAGATAATACATATCTCTACAATAGCTTCAGTGTTAGTTTCAAAACACTAAAATGCATCAACAAGGCAAATTCATCCTGTTACATGTGTGGGGATTTCATAACAGTTGCTCAGCGCCGAACAATTACTCCTCTTCTGAGCTTACTTTTATTATTTCGACTGTAAAATTGGAGATCAGGACAAATTCTGGGCTACACAGATCTGCTGTAGACCCTGTTACAACGGACCAAGTGCATAGTTTCTTGAAAAGAAAGTAGTCTTCTACTTTGCTGTCCCGATGGTCTGGAGGGAGCCATAAAGCCATGCAGATGATTGTTATTTTTGTCTAACAAATATAACTGATTTTGATGCTTTCCTTTAAAAAAGTTAAATATCCCAACATTCCCTCAGCTATGAGATCTGTTCCTCACTCTGATGATTTCCCTGTTCCTACAACCACAGCATATAAAGATCTTATTCCTTCATCATCTGAAGAATCGTCTCCAGAGGAAAGTTCTGCCAAGACAGTCTCTTCTAAAGACAATGACTATTTATTCAGAAGCAAGGGGAAGGAAACACTTCTGGATCACCCAGGAAGACTTGAACGACTTTGCCCTTTGTACCGATCTAAGCAGCAATCAGAGGTCCTGACATCTAGGTTTATACAGTGGACCCTGGTCACAGTAGATGAAAGGATCAGCAGTTTAAGGACACGAAACAAAATCTTCGTCTCATTCCTCAACATGGAAAACAGATTGTGCTACTGCATAAATGTTTCTGTCTTGTTCACCTTCCTTGGCTTCTCGAGAATTACTAACATGGCGTCTTTTCATAGATTCTTTCAAGCAAAACCTGAAGGTTGTGCTCCTGCTCAATGGGAATAAATATCCAATCATTTCCATTGCCCATTCAGTTCACCTGAATGGGTCGTATGACAGTATAGAGCTCCTTTTGGAATTTGTCAAGTACAAGTAGTACCGGTGGAGACTCTGTGAGGACATCAAGACCATTGTGATCCTTATGTGTATGCAAGATGGCTTCACGAAATACTGTTGCTTTTTCTGATTCTGGGACAGTCGGGATGTGACCAAGCACTACAAGCAGAAGAACTAGATGTCTAGAAGTTTCGTGCATGTTGAAAACTCTCAAAGAACATCCTCTGGTGGACACGAACAAGGTGCTTCTTCCTCCTTTTCATATCAAGCTTGGTCTAATGAAGAATTTCGTGAAGGCCCTGGACAATAATGGGGCTGCTTTCAACACACGAGCCCCCAGTTCTGCTATGCTCAAGGATGGTGTCTTCGTCGGATCTCAGATCCGAGAAGATACTGAAGGGTAAGGTATTTGAGGAGCTTCTTAACCTGTATGAACTGAGAGCTTAAGCAGCATTCAAGTCAGTCTGCCTTGGTCTCCTTGCTAACACAGGCACCAGATTACGAAGAGTTGTTACAGAGATAGTAGGATATGGGATACTGAATGTCACTCAACATTCACTTTATCCAGTTCCACCTTAACTTCTTTCCAAACCTCAGAGCAGTGAATGATTAGCATGGAGAAAAGTTCCACCAAGATATGAAAGAAACTATTAAGGTAAGTGGAACCCCAGCATGATGCTCGTGCGCAATAAAACGGAGTCAAATTATACAAGATTGTCCAAAAACTCTGCTGTATTATGATGATAGAAGAAAAGGGCACAAGTGCGAAACAAAATCCGCTAAGAATCACTGCGATCTGACTGCGTGGAAAAGGGGTGGACTTGTCATATATTACTTACTGAAGTCAGGTGGCGTGGATGGTCAATCGTTTCCTTCCTTTTGATGGTGGGCATCACTGGCCGGTGCCTGAAGCGTGCTTCACATTGTTTCCAGACCACAGCTCAACAGGCATGGAGTTGACTCTGATCAAGATCCAATATAAACAAACTTAATTAAAACCATGCTACTTCCGACGGGAAGCACATCTGTTTACCTTCCATTCTACATCATTGATAATGTTTAGCGCATTGTGTATCGGTCAACGATCAAGAGCAAATGCTTTGAACACAACGTTGAAAATCTGACTTCCAGATGAAAAGAAAAGCTCACAAGAGACTAACATGCCTACACAAAAACAATACTCTGTTCAGTGACAAATGCTTCTGGTGGCGCCAGGGGTGGCAGTACTGGCTTAGCCACCGAAACTGTGTTACCTCCTCTGGTTGGCGGCTGACGAGGACAGAGTATTCCACGTGCTTTCACACGTTGCATGTAGAAAATTGTATGTAAGGTAATTTAGTTCCGTTAATGCTCTGTACCTATGATGTTTTTTTCTCTGTGATATGCCTTTGTAATAGAATAAAGAAAATGTATTTTGAGTTTATATACAGTATAAAAATGTGATATGTGGGAGTAAAACTAGTAATAGAGCACAACTGTTTAGAATTTTGAATTCTCTGAGTCAAGCATTTGGTATCAAATGTATTCACATGCTTGACTTAGAGAATTTATTTTTTGTAAGTCAGAGTAATTCTTGAAATTTAATTATGCTTGTCCCGCCTTTCGTTAGTTCGCACGACCGTTACGCCCTGCCAATACCACATAAATTCCGTTTTGATCGTGTGGATATAGGGGGAAAGATACTTCAGTGAGAAAATGAAAATAAAGAAACAAGAGAAGATAGAAGTGGTAAGAGAGAATGAGATTAAGCTGACAAAAGCAGATACTACACTTTGATCTTAGCCAATAGACCGAGAATCCATGGCGACCTCAATAAAAGTGCCATTTCTCAGACGCACAGTATGGGACGACGGAAACCGAGTAAAACAATCGCCAAAAATCCAGTTTCCATAAGTGAAATAAAATAACATCGTCTGCTTGATTATTCTTAAATTATTCTTAAGATAGCAGTGTTTCACCTGTAAATATTTCATAAATAATAAACTATTCCGTTTGATCACGTAGAAAAAGAAAAGACATACGCTACTTGGTTAGAGTTGAGCTGTAAGTTCTACGCGAACAGTTTCTTCTCTCACACTTCTCGCTTGTGGAACTCTCTTCCGGCTTCTTGTTTTTCAGTCAAGCTTGATCTTCAAAAATTGAAATGCAATGTCAATCGTTATCTTCTGTCTTCTTAATTCCATCTCTATTATTGACCTCTTTCCTTAATAGTAATTTTACATCATATTCTCTAACACTACAGTAACACCTTGCTACTTAGTAGTTTTATTGGCTTAATTCTTCAAAAATTGAAATGAAATGTCAATCGTTATCTCCTGTCGTCTTAATTCCTGTTCTTTTGTTTTTGCTCTTTAATAATTTTTTTTTTTCATATTCTTTCACACTCAGTAACCTCCCTTGTGTTAGAGGCTTTATTGCCTTGCTTGGAGTGATATGATTATGTTGTGGTAGGATCCACCTAATTTGCATAGTGGAGTACCGACCATATAAATATGGAAGAGAGGGGAGGAGTCAAGAGATTCAATCCAGAGACTCTGCCCGACTGCGACTAAGTCAACACATTATCCAGGAACGGTCTTCCCAGGAATATACAAAAGACTATATGTAAATATTGTGTACACTTTCTTGTTTCAATACATTTTGTTCTAAGTACATTTTGTGTTGCATTATTATTCCATGCATTAGTCAAGTTTCAACAGATTAAAAGAAACAGAGTTTATTCTTTCTATCCATATTTTTTCCTCTTCGAGAAAATCTCCATATCAAGATAACCACGTCCCGCTAGAATAAACAGATAGCAATTGGCAACTATCAGCCAGGTGAAAATAGTGACGAAGACAGCCACGCCCACAATACGCTACGCCTCAACTGATAACACCTTGGCGAGATATAATTGGAAGGAGTACAAAACTAATGTAAATATTAAAAGATTAAAAAATAGCTAGGAACAAGAACATTATATTGAATATCTATTCGATTATATGGCAGTGAATACTGGAGAATATTTTGGAGATGAGAAACTTGAAGTAGCAGAAATATGGTGCTACAGAAGGATGCTGAGAATAACATGGATTGAACATGAGACCAAATAGGAACTTTTAAGGGAAATGATACGAAAAGGACACTTATAGTTACAAACAGAAAAAAAAACATTGGAATTTCTAGGATACATAATGAGGAAAGAGGATTTGGAGAATATGACACTCTCAGGACACCGAAGGAAATGGAGACAGAGGAAAGCAACGTGTAATCAATCAAACGAGCTTGTGTCAATGGATGGCAGAATAGTTAGTGCAAGGGATGGTTAAGATTTAAATCAAAAACCATCCGATTTGAAATCACTCAATACTACATCCGTCAAAAGAGTTGAAGACTTCAAATATCTTCGATCTAACATAATAAATTCCCCAAAAGACTTCAACATCCGCAAAGCTCTTGCATTGGATGCGTGTAACAAACTTCACAAGATTTGGCGCTTGAACCTTCCATCCTCTTTAAAAGTCCAAACCTTTTGAACATTGATTGAACCAGTCCTGCTGTATGGATCAGAAACTTGGACATTATCTGTTCGTCTTAAAAGATGACTGGATGGAACATATACAAATCTGCTTAGAAAAATCCAGAACATCAGTTGGAGATCCTATGTAACAATTAACACAATCTATAGAGAATTGAGACCAATCTCTCTTAAGCTGAAACAAAAAAGCGATTACAGTTTGCCGGACACTGCCACCAAACGAGCAGAGAAATTGTCTCAGTCTTACTCTTATGGCGTCCTTCAGGAAAGGTCTTCTCACGAAAATTGATTTTCATAGCTCGGGACACAGAGTTGGACATTGCGAATCTGGTAACAACCATGCAGAAGCGAACAGTTTGGAAAGGGATGTCAATGGAGTTCCGATGTTGATGCCGTCATGTGCCACATTTTTGAGATTTCTATTTCAAGGTCCTTGTATTTTTATAGTTTTTGGAGATCTTCAAAAATACATTGCATTCTGCAGGGACTGCCATGTCAATAAGAAGGCACATTTTGTCTTTGAGGTCTCTAATCACGGTGTCTGGGCGATTACTGTTTATTGTTCTGTCTGTTTGCGGAGATAAGGCCTGTAACAGTTTTATGGGGCACATAAGTAAAAATGGAGTACTATTGTCATATTTGGGCGGGAACTGCCAAGACCTCACTTTTCAGTCTTGATAGAGTTCAAAAGCGTCTCCGAGCCGTTGTGGGTGATGAATTATTCTCCACCCTTCAACCCCTCTCCTACAGGCGGAATGTGTCAAGCCTGTCGCTGCTCTACCGTTACATCCACGGAAAGTGCTCGGACGAAATGTCACCAGGTCTGACCTTCACGACTAGGACCCCCCCCCAATGTCATTTACATAGTAGCAAAACCACCCATATTCCCTCCGTATTCCGTCTGTGAGAAGTAAGTTCCACTCGAGCAGCTTCTTCCTGCGAACCACTGTCCTGTGGTATCGACTTCCAAGATCACTTCTCCTATCACTACAATCTTAGGGTTAATCGTCATTTCCCTCACCTATACACACAAATGGCATCCTAACCTTCTACCGCGAGTGATCCCATTGTAAAAAAAAAGAAAAAAGCACACACGCATACATACATACATACATGCATATATGTCCGAGTGGTTAGAACGTCCACTTTCTGACCAAGAGACCCGTGTTCGAATCTCACCATGGTGAAGTTGTCAGGAAGAACACTTCCTGATGTTATCGGACTGGAGGGGGGCGATCCCAGCGTGCAGCACCTTTGGAAAGTGCATGGAAACCATAACATGAGTTGACACAAACCTTGTGAGTGAAATTGGGTAGATAGAACACTTGAGGGTCGTCGATAGCTGTGCTACCACAAGGTCACAAGTCATCGTGACCGAGAGTTTGAGTGTGCTGGTGTTTTTCAGTTCATGCTAGATAACACGCTCTCTCTCAGAAACTGAAACTAAGATCTGCTCAGCATAGATACGGTATAAATCACAGGTTGGCTCTGTGGGTGTTGGACAAACACAAATGTGCCTGAACGAGAGTCTGCAATAGGGATTAGCTAGCCGCACTAATAGACGGGTATTATTATTATATCAATCCAACTAAATATGTTAGCCCTATCACTGATAACGAGCGCTTTCCAATAAGTACCGCGCTTATATAATATAATATATAAACAATATATATAGAAATTGCATATATATATATATATATATATATATATATATATATATATAAAACAATATATATAGAAATTGCATATATATATATATATATTTATATATATATGCATATACATTTTATATATATATATATATATATATATATATATATACACATTTTACACACCCACCCACACACACACACATACATATATTGTTGTGTTAGTGTCCTCGTTCGCTGCTTGTTTATAATTATAAGGCATCTGGTTACAATAAAAAAAATTAATGGAATTTTTATTTTGGTTTATATCAAATTGTTCGCTTATATTACTTTTTTTTAGATTTCTTTAAAGCTATACTAATTTCGACATTGTTTGCAAAATTATTGTTGATAAGTGTTTGTTTTATGTTGCTTAATTCCCTATAAAACAATCAGTCCAAACAAAGAGGAAATCATTTTCGCACAATAAAACATGTCTTTTATAACACGTATTTTATATCTATGTGGCGATTCTCCATTATAATTAACGAAATATGAATTTTCACTAGTGGATTTTTTATATATTGAAGGGATAAAATCATCATTAGTAGCATCTATCAGAAAATGTTGAGTCAATAAACGAATTGTAGAAATGGGTTACTTTCACATATTTCTTTAAGGTTTTTTAATTCATCTACATGTTCCGTTATGTCGTCAATATGTCTGGCATTGAGGGCTTGTTGAAATTATTAAAGACTTTGTTTTCTATGTGGTTCATGTAGAAATTAGATAAAGTAGGACCCAGAGGCGAACCCATTGCTACGCCGTCATTATGTGTGTAAGTGTTAACATTCCTCTTCTGTCTTTCTGTTATTTCTCCTAAGTCCTGATCCGCCATTCATTTACTCAAGCCCACTAAGTATGCTATGCGTTGTTTTTCTCCGCTCCTCTAGCCCTCTATCTGTCCTGTCAGTATCACATTTTCCAAGTTTTCTTTCCTCATCATATGCCCCCAAAACCTTAACTCTTTTCCTGATGTTAACTATAAGTTTCCTTTTTGATTCTATTTTCTCCAGTACTTCGTCGTTGCTCGGATCACGGTATCCTCAGCATCCTTCTGTAGAACCAAATTTCTGTTACTCCTCTTCACCTTTGAGGAGATCGCCCAGCACTCACTGCCATACAGAAAGACAGATATTATATAATAGTTTAGTACTTTTTTCCTTGTTTCTAGCGAAATTTTTCTATTTCTGTGTACTCTGCTTACTTTAGTGGTCGTAAAATGGTACTTATGTGGTGCAAGTCGGTGTTTACGCAAAATATTTGATCTAATATTATGAGGTGTTGTTTTAGGGTGATTAGATAAGTTTTCTATGACTATTTCTATAGTTTCTTTAACAGGAACAATAGTAAATATACTCATAACATCTAACGAGAATAGAATGTCATTGTTAAGTTTATTAGAGTGCAATATGTCAAGGAAATCGTTGGTCGAACGAACACTACTTTTATTAGATAAGTATGGTTGGATCAGTTTACCGCCTCATTCTCGAAACTGCTTCCAGGAGACGCTCTCAGGAGTATAAATACTCAGCGATAGTTTTATCAGCCTCTTTTTCTTACTTTTTCCGCTTACACGTCAACATGTAAATCTCTCGCGGGATACGCATGAACAATACAAACACACATACACGCATATCCTCATTGGGTGCCCCCTACTTTCGGCTTTGTGCCACATCTAAGCTACGCTTGGAAAATCACTACACACACACGTGCGTACGCACATCCACTCACTACTCATACTTTGCACCCAAAACCTTTTCATATTCATTTGACACATACATCTTTATCTTTGTTGCTTGAATACCTTTGTTGTTAATACATTATCATTTGTTTGTACATATATATTGGCTCTTTACATTTATTTTTCATTTATTTACGGGGACTCACATCCCGTGCCTGCCATGTTTGTTGTGGACATTTCAGGAGACACACTCAACCGGCCCGCAACAAGTGTTTTAGATAAGTTATATATGGGCGTAGGAATTTGATTAAATATGGGATATTGCGGTGTGCTTGGTTTACGGATTTGAATATTTCTATGTAAATAGCCGAGATGATACTCATCTAAAATGTTGTTAAACTTCATTGATCTAACCTTAACCCTAACCCTAAACCTAAACCTAACTCTAACAGCCGCGTTATTAATTGTAATTCCTCTGTGTATTTGTGTCTTAGGAAGGTTTCTGGTATTTTTCTTTCATTTCTCAAATTTGTCTCTTTTATTTAAGACTAGCGGGGAAGAAATAACTTCATCTCAAGTTTTATTATGTTGAAATTCAATAATATGTTGCAAATTGCAAAGACTCAGGGGTCTAGATTTCTCAAGAATATAACTGGAGGTCTCCCTTTTTCCGAATGAGATTTTGAAGCGTCATGCCAGATGGTTGGCGGGAATTATGCACAAATCTCTATTAAAAAAAAGCAGGAAATAATTATAGGATGGACTTTCCACCATTTCTTAAAGTAAATATATTGTCTATGTATTTTATCAAATTAACACCAGTAATTATTTTTCTTTAAATCAGGAAATAGTTTCTTCATTTAAAATAATTTATTTGGTTTCATATTGCTTTTTAAAAAGGGTATTTTACGTTTAGAAACGTAAAGACAGACATTGATATCATGAAAATATTGTTAATTCAAATATATATATATATATATATATATATATATATATATATATATATAAAGTTGTAAATTGTATTTCATGTCCTGTCTACAGTAGAAAAAATATATATAATATAATATAAATGATTTTGAAAACGTAAATATTTTTGGAAAATTTAAATTAAATAATTTAGTGAACGTTTTATGATCCCCCACCCCAGGATGTTTAAAACGATTGCGTATATTTAGAATAATTTGTTTGTTTTTGCATTCATTTTTAAAATTAAATATCTAGACTTTAAAAAAAATACTAATTTCAATAAAAAGGTAAAAGAGAGTGAAAATTTCCAGATGAAAAATATCGAAATAGATGACATATGTTTGTGGAGTATTTGATTCTATTAAAGCTAATGAAAATCCCCCCCCCCCAACAAATCATGTATAGGGTTACAGGGTAAGAGGCAGTTTATGCGGATAGCAGGGGATAGATAACGGTTGACCTTAGACTTGAACAAGTTAAGATTGTAGTGATCGGGGAAACATCCCCTTGGGAGTTGGTTCCACTGAGCAGTGGTTCGCGTGAAGCTATTCGAATGGAACTTATTTCTCACCAATGGAATACGGAGGGAATTAGATTGGTTTACTACAATGTGAGTGGCATGGCTGGTCCTAGTTGTGAGGGTAGGTACTGGCGGAACTAAGGAACGCTGTTCGTCCGAATAATGCCAATCTCTGGTAATCACGAATTTCGAAGGTGCACCTGTATATCGTCGTATCCACGGGGTAGATAATCACAAATGAACGGAGTATACTATTCGGCAGATAATTTATGTAAAGTAAAAAAGAGGGTTGGTCTGAGAAATGACACATGGGAGGCGCCTGCTTTGATCATTAGGGCCCCGTCATCTTATTTAAATTATAATTATAATTCGCCGGCCTGCTAGGGTACCAGTTATGGACGAATAGTTAACCCCTAAACTGGAATTTATTTTGAATTTATTTCTATGTATGAGCACAAAAGAGACCTCACAAAAAATAATTTAGCTAATGCACAAGTTATACATAGAAATAAATTCAACCACAATTTTGATTTTAAAAATGCTACACTCAAAAAAAAAAAAGAAAATAACTCACTCAGAAGGAAAATCCTCAAGAGTGCCGCCATTGAATATTATCCAAATATTAATCTACGCCCAGGCTTTTTCCCTATTTCACCTTTCCTAACAGAATTACTACTCTCCCAAACAAACGTACACAGCAGTATCAAGAAATCAAAAGAAAATGGTTGAATCCGTCAACACAGCAATAATAACAATATCTCTACACATGACAGTAATTGACGTAATTTTAAGTTAACAGTATGAAAATAGCGTTCTCTAAATTTTTCCAGTTGCTAAGGACATTTTGTTTTTGTTATTATTAGTTACTTTGTTTGAATAAATTCATTTCGTTTTTTGCCTTGAGAAAGTCCACATTGAACGAAACGCGTCGGCAACTATTACAGTTTTCCTATTGTCATTTTTATATATATATATATATATATATATATATATATATATATATAGTACAGGTAATAGATCCGTTGGTATATAATCCAGGTGGATCCTAGTAATATCAGATATTAAAACTGATCCACATGATTTCCCCCTTCAAAGTAACCTACCTCGAGTCTAATATACGTTTCTCTACCACCCTTGTATGCACAACTGGAAGGGTATTTTGGATACATTCAGCTCTGTCGTTACGGTCCTCTTAATGGCCTCTCCACCTTCAAAACTGACTCCTCTGATGATTCCTTTAAGCTTAGAGAAAAGAAGGAAGTCACACGGAGTAAGATCAGGCGAATAGGGAGCTTATTCCAGTACGGCGATGTTGTTCTCAGTCAGGAACTGCCGGATGCTCAGGTCGTTGTGAGCAGGTGCATTGCCGTGGTGAAGTAGCCACGATTTGTCCTGCAACAACTATCGTCTCTTATCGCGCACTGCTGCAGGATCTCTTTGTAGACTTGGTTTGGCAAGAACTCACTGCGCACGATGCCGCTCACATCGATAAAGAAACTCAGTCTCGTTAATTTTCAGACACACTTCGTATATATATATATATATATATATATATATATATATATATAATTATTTATTTAAAAATATGATTCCAACACGCTACATAAGAGTTCTTATGTTTATTCTTTTACTATTTTCTATATATTTTTCATATATATATATATATATATATATATATATAAAAATATATATATATATTCTATTACACTGGACGGCCGTTTCGTCCTATTTTGGGACTCATCAGCAGACTCGAACTGTTATCCATTGGATCAACGAGTTTCGGTGACGGAGAGGTAACAAACCAGACTCGATATAGCTCCAGGTCTTCAAAATTCTATATATATATATATATATATATATATATATATATATATATATATATATATATATATATAACTGCTCGAACTGGCTTCTAATGCGGAGAACGGCTTGGAGATAGATTCATGAGGGAACAGTCCGTTGGTATAAGTAGACTCGGATGAGTCACATGACGGAATTTGAGGATTCTTCGAGTCTAGAGATGCCTAGATACACAAAGATATATATATATATATATATATATATATATATATATATATATATATATATATATATATATGGGCCACGTAATGGATTTTTAATTTGTAACTGAGTTTACCTACTGAATTGCAAGCTTTATATGGTGATATTTTGTTCAAGATGAAAACAACCTTTTTTCCACCTACTTCTGCCTCCCACCCATGGCGTGGGCTACATAATGGCCTCCTAACTTAGAATTGATTTTCCTGTCCTTTTCAACCGCCTGACGACTGTGTGACCGCCCACGATTAAACTGCGCATCCACATGAAACTGCAAGTTGACAAACACAGTGAAATAAAAGTATCTTTTATATATTTGTGTGTGCGTGCGTGCGTAGTAAAACCTCGATTTAACGTTACTTGATTTAAGGAAAATCAGATTTAAGTAACCAATCGTGGATCACTTGGGCCATAACGATTCGACTTTGATTTTTACTGAACGAATTTAATAAATGTTACAACAAATTCCGTCTTAATTAATTAAGAACACATTAAATCTGTGATAGTTACAAAGCCAGCTGGAAAAGGAAAATTCTTACCGATTTCAGATATTTTTAAAGACATTTTTCACTATAAATAACAATTACTGCTTGGCAACAGTTTTCTGTGTGTTTGTGTGTGCGTGCTTACGTGCGTGTGTGTGTGTGTGAGAGAGAGAGAGAGAGAAGGTGAGAAAGACACTAATCTCAATATTTAGAGCTATTTAATGCGTAGCCAAGCTCGTAAACGACTTTGTAAACGGCTGCACTCGATGAACTTCGGGTGAATGTACAAAAAAAATTGTAATGACGATTCTCGAACGCACGTGCTTAATCTCTTCAGATAGATACTCGTTCAATTTGTCGGATTTTAGGAGTACACTCTTTCCACTAATTAATTCTTTAAATCGAGGTTTTCTTTTTTATACGAGACAAATCCATGTAATCTCTTCTCATTTGTATCAATATTTTTGTTGACAATACAACAGTACCCGGCCAATCCAACTGCAATTAAAATACTATTAAAAGGTCTGGATGCTCTTTACATTAAAAAAAAAAAAAGGCAACTCACTATCAATAAACTTTGTTTCAATCCAATTGTCTTTTCGAGAGGAGATCCTCTTGGAGAGAATTTTACACAACTGTTACTTCTTACGTCTTGCATGGAAAAAGTGGAATGGCCGTCAATCTTGGACTTTTGACGTTTTAAAATTGAGAGAAGCGTGCTCATTAACAACTCCGACCAGGGTTTTACGCGCCGGAGCCCTGTTAGGTGACAATAAAGCCCCGTGGTCATTGGTTGTTTGTTGGAATTTTTCCCTCCTCTGCAGATGGACATACCGATCTGACCAGTGATTCTCAACTGCTGTGCCTCTTAAGTGAGCCGCGAAATACAGCGTGCGATGGGTAAATTGTCGTCTAAATGACGAAAAAAAAAATGAAAATAACACTGACATCTTATTTTAACAGATATATTTACCAAAATTACGCAAAAATATCTTGAAATAATAAAGAGTAAATCTATTCAGTATAATCGTCATTGACTTCAACCACGGCCAAATCTCCTGCAACTCTTCTGGACGATCCCCTTGCTTAAGTTGGTGAATGCTGTCATAATCCTTCAGTTCATCTTTGGTGTTACAAGAAGTTGTTTTTTTTTTTTTTTTTGGTCTCTCGCTCAACTGCGCCCCACATATAATAATCAAATGGGTTGCAGTCTGGGGAGATAGGTGGCCAAATGTAAGGAATGATGCCGTCGCAGAAATTGTCTGACAGCCATGACTGGGTTCTCCGGTTTATGTGGCATGGAGCAGAGTCCTGTTGCCAGACGTAGTGTCTTCCAGCAGCCACTCTTGACGCAGGGTAGCACTACCTCCTCAAAGCCCTTAATGTAGACCTCTGTGATGAGTCTGAGGCCCTGTGGGAAGATGAATAGAGGCATAACGTCGCCATCAGTCGTGATCACTCCAAACACCTTCGTAATCATCATTAGACTCAACCAACTCTGCACTGTTCTCGGATTGACACCCATACACTTTGAAATGTTCGTATTGGAGCTTCTGGCGCGAATGCTAAGCAGTGCAACATGCCGTTTCCTTGAAAGGCGGTTTCTAATAGATATGTTGAGGAAGCCTCGTTTTAGGCCTCCGCGTAGAGCCTCTTACCGCTGGTAATTCACAAGCAGGATGATACGTGGGAGTCGAGTGTGACGCATTCTGGAAAAGTGACTCACCCAGCGGAAGCGATGTTTAAGGATGGTAGTCTCAATGCTGGGGAGAGAGGTCCGAGAGAGGACATCGTTGGTGGGGAAGTGGTCCTCCCAACTGATACGAAGGATTCTTCGGAGCTTCGTTTATATTCTGAGATAAACATAAAAGGTATACAATTTCCTATTAGAGAGTTAAACAATTCCCTAGAGTTGTTCGGTGACATATATAACATTATAACATCCATTTCCAGTAACTGGGTCGTCAGGAGTTGACATTCATAAAATGATGAGAGCCTAGTTAATATGTTCATTAATGCTTTCACCGTGATGATATATCTCTGTATGTGTGAGCGTCTTGAAGTTTATCTTTGTGTTTCCATAGTGCATTAATGTGTGATAAATTCCACTGTTTGAACTTGCAATTCCCATTCCAGACTTATTTCAGATGATAACATTCCTTTTATTTCAATTCCGGGCCAGAGTTTCCGTTTTGGAAATGTTTATCTTGAGTACTCTTTATTGGAAAACCTGGTAGAAGGTTCTAATTTTTGTTCAAGATCATTCTTATTTCTAATATGAATATCTATGTCATCAGCATAGCCATTTCATCCTCTGTACGTTGGTCTCGAAAGGAGAAGCAGGAACGCTGTTTTCTATTAGTAGATTAATTTAGGATATGGTATAAAATGTATTAACCCTTAGAGGGATGAGTGACACCAGGTTAAAATAGACAAGGCTCTTATATGCGTTAAAATACATAAGTACTATCGAATTCCATTATTAGCAAATTAGAAAATTAATCTTCAGGAATATTAGATGTTTTACCCTTACTGCGTAGAGGGTAAAATCGGATTTTCAGTTTGGGGGTGATCTTTTTCAGGATCTAAAACAAATTCATGCATTTTTCATTACTACTGAAGAAAAGTTCATCGATTTCTGATACGGGAATTATAGGGTTACAAAAACTCTTAACCCTAATGGTGACATTCAAGGCAATAATGCCTTACCGGTTCCTTTTGCATTCGGCATATCAAAGTTACTCCGCCGTTCGCTCAGAAGTTAAAGAGGCATAACCTACAAGTCAGTCGGCAGTTTAAATTGGGAGTTGCCAACCAAAACTATAAGACCGTGTTTCATCTGCTATTTACCTATAGGTCGGGGTAAGAGATGAATTCATACTTTTCGATATAAATGAATGCAATGAACTCGACTGGGATTCGAACTCGCTTCCCCGATTCCTCACTCCGGGCCGCAATCCATTACTTCATCGGGTCTCTCTGTTTGAAATTCTCCCCTAAGACACCATATGCTTCTTTTATTACTTTATTAAGTTTCTTCCGAATTATTATTGTGGAATCGGAGAGCCGAGTTCGAATTCCAATCGAATCCATTCACTTACATGCTAATACCCTTGGGAAAGGTACGAATCCTCTTCTTCATTCCCTAGCTATGGGTTAATAGCAGGACAGATTAGGTTCCATAGCCTTAGATGCCAACTGGTCTACCGCAGAAAGAAATGGCAATCTAAAAAATCTGCCACGTCAGTCATGTATCGAAAGATACATGATCGCCTAAGTGTGTATCCCGCATGGCACATAACTGACTATTGTTTGGTTGAAAATTATTTTCCTTATTCGTAATGATCTCGCGACCCTAAATTGTCATTATAAAAAAATAATATATCTCGTGTATCATGCGAGTTCCTCTTTTGAGAGACCAAATGACAATTGACTAACCTCTTTCCCTCTATCTGTTTATCCCATCTCCTAAGTTCAAAAAGTAGAAGATATATTGTTTGGTTAACGGCCTAACCAGGGCCAGCAGTACATACACTAATTTTATATCTCGTGTATGATGCGACCCTCTTAAAATTAGCTTCAAAATTAGATCTTGAAAAGTCGCATGATACGCGGGTATATACGGTAATTGGATGTGCAGTATTGCGTGGTGTCAAGAGGGCCGATTTTATCATCTGTTATTTGAGAGACCATATTACAATAGACTAACCTCTTTTCCTCTATCTCTTTATCCCATCTTCTAGTTAAATAAGTTCAAAAAGTAAAAGAGAATGATAAAATTATCGTTAGTAACGCTATACTCGTTGCGTAAACGCGTCCAGCCATAAACAACCAAATGAGAAACAGCTAAACATCTTATAAACGTAAACAATGGAAAAGATGTATATTTGCTATGTTTGTATTTCATAATACGATACTAATATGTGAATATTATATGCATTATTATTGGATACAGTTAAGTAAAACATCAGCTTTATCAAAATCATGTTTATTTTAAATACAAGTGTACTTCTAACTACAGTAAATGGATAGAGAGTTTGATCAACGGCGTAGCCAGGGCCAGCAGTACATACACTAATTTTATATCTCATTTTTGATGCGACCCTCTTAAAATTAGCCTCAAAATTAGGTCTTCAAAAGTTGAATGATACGCGAGTCTATATAGTATTTCCTTGAAATGTATTTTCTTTATCCCTTTCCCTTTTGCCTGATATATTTATTTGTTTCTAGTTTTTACGATGTGTCTTTCTTAAATAAAAGGCTAACATTAGTATGAATCATGGAGCTTTTTCATTGAGACAGGAGTTCTTTCACCCATAGCAGGTATAAAATTTTCTATTTGAAGTTAATTTCTTGCGATTGTTTAATAGTCACTATTGCACCCTTGCCAGAACGAAAGCCAAATTGGGTTGTGACGAGTTGAGTTTCATAGAAATGTGAGAGCTTACTTAAAATAATGTTCCTCTATCATAATTCATACAAGTGAGATATACCTCTGTATTTGTGAAGGTCTTGAAGATTACCATTTATAGTGAATTGCGACACACCCAACTTTTGTGGGGATGCACTTAAGTCGATTGACAAAACTGGATTATATTTTTAAAACCTTTAACAGAAATTTAGGCAACCGTAAAATTTGGGGGGGGGGCGCTGATTTCAGATATGACATTCGTTTTTATTCAGCGCCTTTAGTTTTTAAGATATATATTTATACATTTACATAAAATATATACATGTACAAACGTTCATGGCTGTCAGATGTGTCCTATTTAGGACATTGTGTTGTTTTTTAATTTTAAATTTTAGGAATTGTATTTTTTAAAAATAAAACTGCACGCTAAGTTTCATTGTGGGGAAATTAAATCCTCTTCAAATTCGAATGTCTGGTACGCATGGACATTTAAATATTATATATATATATATATATATATATATATATATATATATATATATATATATATATATATCTGTAGAACAACATTTCCGCTTAGAAAAACACGATTTCAAAACCCATGCCAAATTCACTATAATTGAGAGAATAGAAAAGCTCAGAGCAGATAACATTAGAAAGATTTTAGAGTTCCATGAAAATAAGATACAACGTCTAAAACACACTATCCAGCTGGTCTAAACCATAAATTTAACAATATAGATAGTACTAATATATAACAGTACAAATCAAAACTTACCCACATTTTTCACCCACACAAGACAGACATGCTTACGGAGATGTTGAGGCCTTACACTTATACACACACCCACACGAACATACACACTTACACACATCATACTCACTCACTCGTTAATGAGCCAAATGATAACACACACCTACAGCAATACACACGCTTACACATATCATACTCACTCACTCCCTAAGAACCAAATAACACACACACAAACACTTAAACAGAGACACATCCCCTCTCCAGGACCAATAAAACTGTCAATCTGACCAGGGGAATTCAGAGCAGCATAGATCCTTCAAGCTCTTTTCTCAAATAACAACTTAAAAGAGACTGTTTGACCAACACAAGGAATGTTAAAAAGATAAAAAAATAAAAAAAAAACAAATGAAAACTACAGACAAAAGTTAATTTTCTCCATCAAGACATTCATTTCTGTAGTTCATTGCTACCAGCAAGCAGAAATATTTCTTCTCCTGATGATGACCATTTTGAACGAAACTAGTCGAGGAATCTAAATGAAATAATAAAAAAAAAACAAAAAAAAACGAAAGAATATTAATCTACAACCCAGTGTGTCTGAAGATTTTAATTTTTAAATATTTTTTTTTCAATTGTTATATATATATATATATATATATATATATATATATATATATATATATATATATATATGATCAATGTTTATTTTGCTCTCTATATTTTTATGAGTTAATACATATGTCTAGAATGGTTGCGTGTGTGGGATCTTTGCACAGCACCGAACAATTACTCCCTTCCTAAGAATTGTTTACTTTCATTATTTTGACTGCAAAATTGGAGATCAGGACAAAATTTGGGCCCCACACATCTGTTATAAACCCTATTACAATGGACTAACTGCATGATTTCACAAGAAAGTCGCTTTCAACTTTGCTTTTCCAATGGTCTGGAGAGAGCAAGGAAGCCATCCAGATGATTGTTATTTTTGTGTAAAAAATAGAATGCTTTTCCCCAAAAAATACTTCAAGCTTTCTTTCGTCTATGAGACCTGTTTCTTACTCAGATGATATCTTTGTTTTTAAACCTCAGCACATACAAATCTTATTCCTTTATCATATGGAAAATAATTCTGCCAAGTCGGTCTTTTTTTATTACATAGGATAACATGACTGACTTTGCCCGTGATTTGCATCTATCTAAGCAGCTGTCAGAACTTCTGGCATCCCGGCTTATGCAGTGAAACCTGGTCAAAGCAGATTTAAGGATCACAAGTTTCAGGACACAGAACAAGGACTTTACCTCATTCTTTGACATGGAAAACAGTTTGTGCTACTGTAGAGTTTCTTATCTTAAATGAAGTGAGAGAATGGGAAACATTTAAGTCAGTCTGCCATGGCTTCCTTGTTAACACACAGGTACCAAATTACCAAGAGTGTATTGCAAAGTTATTAGAAGGCTTATGAGAATATAGGATGCCCAATGTCACTCAAAATTTACTTTCTCCACTTCCATATTTAAATTCTTCCCTCTGAACTTCATTGAGTGATGAGTATGAAAAAGGTTCCACCTATATATTATATCTTTCTATGTGCCGTGTCCTTTCAGGACGTAAGCGATCATGGCTCTCCACCTCCCTCTATCACATGCAGTTCTCAACAAGTTCTGTCATTCACTTGTTTAAGGCCGATAGGTATGTCATGGTATGTCATGCGTTGTTTTCCCTTGTCTTTCTTTACCGATATTCGTCTTGTGAGTATCAGATTCTTCAGGCTCTCCCTCCTCATTGTGTATCCCAGGAACTTTAGCTGCCTCTTCCTGATATTAAGTATAAGCCTCTTTCTTGTTTGCATCCTCTCTAAGACCTCATCGTTGCTCACACGCTCGGTCCATGATATCCTTAGCAACCTTCTATAGAACCACATCTCTGTCGCCTCGAGTCTCTTCTTCGTCTTTGAGGAAATCGTCCAACATTCGAAGTCGTAAAGAAGGGCAGTTGTCACGGAACAACTCAGTATTCTTTTCTTTGTTACCTCCTTTGTTATCCTCCTGTCTTGCAATACTCTGCCCAGCTTTTGGAATGTGTCCTTGGCCATCCCAATACGTCGATGGATCTCAGTGTCGCATTTACCGTCCTTTGTCAAAACACTTCCCAGATATTTAAACTTCCGCGTCTGCTTGTTTCTAGTCTTCCCGACCTGCAAATCGCATTTCGGTCTCGTACTTTTAGTGATGACCTTGCATTTTGTTTTATTGTAATTTATGCTTAGTCCCTTTTTCACACTCTCCGTCGCTACCTTCTGTAGGAGATTTTGTAATTACTTTTCCGTGTCTGCTATCTGCACTGTGTCATCTGCGTATTTTATGTTGTTAAGATTGTGGCCGCCAATGCTAAATCACGGTAGGGTTTCCAATTCTCTCAGAATTTCCACATAAATGTATGACTATGATGGAAAGAAACTATGAAGGCAAGTAGGACCCCAGCATGATAGGAGACTTCTACTGGATGCTCCTTCGCGAAATACCGGATGCAAAATACCCGAGATCGTCTCAAAACACTTACCATTTACTCAAGCTGATCAAGTATGTTACTTGCTGCATTTCTCTGTCCCTCTTTCCCTCAATATGTCCTGTGAGTATCAGATTTTCTAAGCCCTCTTTCCTCATTACATGCACCAGAAATTTCAACTGTTTCTTCCTGATGTTAAGTACAAGTTTCCTTTTTGTTCCCATTCTCTCCAAAACTACGTTGTTGGTTACATATTCGGCCCAAGGTATCCTCAGCATCTTTCTGTAGAACCACATTTTTGTTGCTTCAAGTCTCTTCTTCATCTGTAAGTAGATTGTCCAGCATTCACTGCCATATAGGAGGATGGTTATCATTTAACAGTTTATTACTCTTTACTTTGTTTCAGTTGCTTCAAGTCTTTTCTTCATCCGTGAAAAGATTGTCAAGCATTCACTGCCATATAGGAGAACTGATATTACATAGCAGTTCAATAAATTTTTCTTTGTTTCTCTGGCTTCAAGTCTCTTCTTCATCTGTGAGGAGATTGTCCATCATTGACTGCCATATAGGAGGACAGATATTACATGACAGTTAAGTACTCTTTTCTTTGTTTCTCTTGCTTCAAGTCTCTTCTTCATCTGTGAGGAGATTGTCCAACATTCACTGCCATATAGGAGGACTGATATTACAAAAGAGTCCAGTAATCTTTTCTTTGTTTCTCTTGTTTAAGTCTCTTCTTCATCTGTGAGGAGATTTTCCAACTTTTACTGCCATATAGGAGTACTGATATTTCATAACAATTCGGTACTCTTCTTCCTTTGTTTCTCTTGCTTCAAGTCTCTTCATGTGTGTGGAGCTTGTCTAGCATTCACTGCCATATAGGATAACTGATATTACATAATAGTTCATTAATCTTTTCTTTGTTTCTGTTGCTTCAAGACTCTTTTTCATCTGTAAGTAGATTGTCCAGCATTCACTGCCATATAGGAGGATGGTTATTATTTAACAGTTTATTGCTCTTTACTTTGTTTCAGTTGCTTCAAGTCTCTTCTTCATCCGTGAAAAGATTGTCAAGCATTCACTGCCATATAGGAGAACTGATATTACATAGCAGTTCAGTAAATTTTTCTTTGTTTCTCTGGCTTCAAGTCTCTTCTTCATCTGTGAGGAGATTGTCCAACATTCACTGCCATATAGGAGGACTGATATTACGTAACAGTTCAGTACACTTTTCTTTATTTCTTTTGCTTCAAGTCACTTCTTCATCTACGTGGAGATTGTCCAGCATTCACCGCCATATAGGAGGACTGATATTACATAACAGTTCAGTACACTTTTCTTTGTTTCTTTTGCTTCAAGTCTCTTCTTCATCCGTGTGGAGATTGTCCATCATGCACTGCCAAGTTGGCGAACGAACGAATATTACATAACACTTCAGTAATATTTACTTTTTTTCTCTTGCTACAAGTCTCTTCTTCATCTGCGTGGAGATTGTCCAGCATTCACTGCCATAGAGGAGGACTGATATTACAAAAGAGTTCAGTAATCATTTCTTTGTTTCTGTTGCTTCAAGTCTCTTCTTCATCTGTGAGCAGATTGTCCAACATTCACTGCCATATAGGAGAACTGATATTACATAGCAGTTCAGTACTCTTTTCTTTGTTTCTCTTGCTTCAAGTCTCTTCTTCATCTGTGAGGAGATTGTCCAACATTCACTGCCATATAGGAGGACTAATATTACATAACATTTCAGTACACTTTTCTTTGTTTCTCTTGCTTCAAGTCTCTTCTTCATCTGTGAGGAGATTGTCCATCATTCACTGCCATATAGTAGAACTGATATTACATAACATTTCTGTATTCTTTTCTTTGTTTCCCTTGCTTCAAGTCTCTTCTTCATCTGTGAGGAGATTGTCCAGCATTCACTGCCATATAGGAGGACTGATATTACATAACAGTTCAGTACTCTTTTCTTTGTTTCTCTTGCTTCAAGTCTCTTCTTCATTTGTGTGGTGATTGTCCATCATTCACTGCCAAGTTGGCGGACGAACGAATATTACATAACACTTTAGTAATATTTTCTTTGTTTCTCTTGCTTCAAGTCTCTTCTTCATCTGTGAGGAGATTGTCCAGCATTCACTGCCTTATAGGAGAACTGATGTTACATAACATTTCAGTACTCTTTTCTTTGTTTCTCTTGCTTCAAGTCTCTTCTTCATCTGTGAGGAGATTGTCCAACATTCACTGCCGTATAGGAGGACTGATATTACATAGCAGTTCAGTACTCTTTTCTTTGTTTCTCTTGCTTCATGTCTCTTCTTCATCTGTGTGGAGATTGTCCAACATTCACTGCCATATAGGAGGACTGATATTATATAACAGTTCAGTACTCTTTTCTTTGTTTCTCTTGCTTCAAGTCTCTTCTTCATCTGTGAGGAGATTGTCCAACATTCACTGCCATATTGGAGAACTGATATTACATAACAGTTCAGTACACTTTTCTTTGGTTCTCTTGCTTCAAGTCTCTTCTTTATCTGTGAGGAGATTGTCCAGCATTCACTGCCATATAGGAGGACTGATATTACATAACAGTTCAGTACACTTTTCTTTGTTTCTCTTGCTTCAAGTCTCTTCTTCATCTGTGAGGAGATTGTCCAGCATTCACTGCCATATAGGAGGACTGATATTATATAACAATTCAGTACTCTTTTCTTTGTTTCTCTTGCTTCAAGTCTCTTCTTCATTTGTGAGGAGATTGTCCAGCATTCACTGCCATATAGGAGGACTGATATTACATATGAGTTCAGTACTCTTTTCTTTGTTTTTAACAAAATTTTTCTGTTTCTTACATGCAATTTGAATTTACCAGATGAAAATTAGTAAAAAAAAAAACCTTCTGTTCACATGACTCAGAGGGAAAAAAGTTTACACTTGTTTGCAAAATGTATTTTTATTTTCTATAATTAATAGCGAATTTTACGGTTGGCGTTAATGAGTTAAAGCCGACTTTGTGTCCCATCTGGTCTTCGTGTTTGGGACGGGTAAAAAGAGTCTGATTTGGAAAGAAATGACTGCTCCCCACCAGCCACAAGATTTTACTCCGGGGCTATCACGCTGGCGCCAGGGTAATCATGATTTTTATAGAACTGACATGCCCTCGAAATATTTGCCACACCCTAGAACTTATTTAATGATTGCTTATTAAGGAATAGTTTTTCCACATTCTCTTTTCGCCACAGACAAATTGCAGGTTTGCCTCAATTGTGATAGCAATGGGCAACGAAGGATACATTCTTCAAGTCTATTTCTTGTGTAATGTTATTTTGCATTTTCATCCATTTCAGTTTTTGTTCTTTATTTAGTAACTGAATTCTCTCTCTCTCTCTCTGTGCATGTGCCCGCGTCTGTGTGCGTTTGTATATGAATGTGTGTGTGTGTGTGTGTGTGTGTTGCTACAAACTGCTCCAGTTTCGTAGGTTTCACAAAAAGCCGTTTTTGGTGTCCAATATTCAATGACATTGCAGTGTAAATGTCAGCTCTTTGTAATGTAAAGTTGAGATTTAGGCAGCATCACATTTATGTTCAATTATCTTCAGGATCAAATATCAAAATTCGTTGTTCGTAAAACGCCGTCAATTTCAGGTTTTCCAATCGTTAGTATCATTTCGTATAAATGTCGACGTGAACGATCACAATAGACTTGTTATGCATTTCAATGGCAGATAAGTGATATCTCATTCTAATCTAATGACTACATGCGAGTATCAGTTCCCAAAGAGAATTAAAGCGATGCTCGGTAACAAGTGGTAATTCATATAACTTTGTTTAAGCCAATAACACTGTGTAGTCAGTAAGAATTATTTCCGTCTTGCTTCTGTTTAGAAAGCGAAGGAAATGAATATTATCCGCTTCAGCCTTTGATTTTGTGAATTGGACGGAAAGGAAAATAAAAGAATGAAATTCGCAATCCCATGAATTTGGAGAGGAAAAAACTGACCACAGATGCAGTTGTTCTGTATGGGTACCGTTCCAAGCGTCGAGCTGGCAAGAATGCGTCTGGTATTAGAGCTTTTGTCATCCATCATCCCAGTATCCGATTGACCTTTGCTCCCCGTACCCACTCTTCCAAAGAGAAATACAGAGAGCAGTCGTCTTCAGGAGAGAAGAGCAATTCAGAAGAGGATGAAGTGATTGACCCAGATAACAGAGACACACCCTAGGAGAGAGACCCATACTACCCCAACCAAAAAGATCTCAACGACCTGGTCAAAGATCTTGGTTTCCGATGCCGAGACTCAAAGAGTGGAATTTGTGAGATGAAAGTGAATAAAGCAGCATAGAACAGCTTTTATTGTCGCAGTGGTTCGAGGCTTCCTGGAAAATCACAAGGCTGAAAATTATATCCTCAATGTCCATAGACGTACACTCATCTTGATAAATTCCAGGAGAACATGGGGCGAACGCTTTCACCAGAATCCACTGGATTTTGAACAACGCTACCAAGGATTTTATAACGAAAAACGCTACCAAGGATTTTATAACGAAAACATTTCGGGAGACTATATTTGGGGGTCGATTTGTGAAACTAATTTACAGTATAAGTGTAAATTGCGAAAAACTAATTTTTTTTTTTTTGGTCGCTCTTTCGTTATCCTAGAATAAATAAATGCTACTTTTGAGTAGTATGACCTTCCGTAAACGAGAATGTTCACAATTCGCCATTTTCCCCAATGGGAATAGGTTAATTTCAGAAATATTATCTTGGTCTCAAAAGCAAAATTCGAAGGAAATAGTCGCCATTTTTCATACTTTCTAGGCGTAAGCAAATGGGAAATAACAGTTGCTGCCCAAGGACAAAAATCGCGTGACACAATGCAAATAAATTCCCATTGGCTGGAATTGTTTTTAATTTCCATGTCTAATGCATCGAACCGTGTTCGAAACCGAATCTGCCAAAAATAAACATAATTCAATAGGATCTCTGCGGAATCGCCAACTGCGAGGACAACACTTCTGATGGAATCAACAACTGTGAGGATCTTTTGGGGATCAATACCTCCCTAAATCTCGTTTTAGGCATGGATCAAAATCTTTCTACACTTTTTTGGACATAAGTCAAAACCTCCTTAAAGCTCTCTTGAAGCATGGATAAAAATATCCCTAAACGTCTTTTAAGGAAGCGGTCAAAACCTCCGTCAATATTTTTAGGAATCGACAAAGATCACTTTATTCTTTTTAGACATGGTCAACCTTCATAAATCTCTTTTTAGGCAGAGGTAAAACCCCTCTAATCGTCTTTTTAAGTATGTCTCATCTCAGAAAGCAAATACAGATTTATTTAAAAAATTATTGTGTAATCGAAATGCTTTTTCATCAGACATTTCCTAAATCTCTTTTTAGGTATGGATCAAAATCTCTCTACACTTTTTGATTATAAGTCAAAACCTCCTTAAAGACCTCTTGAAGAATAAATAAAATCATTCTTAAACGACTTTTAAGAGAAAGGTCAACACTTTCATCAAAATTTTTAGACATCGGCCAAAATCTCTCATTCTTTTTAGACATGGTTTAGCACCCCTACTCTTTTTGGCATGAGTCAAAACCCCCTTAAACCACTTTTGAGGCATGAAAAAATCTTTCTAATTTTCTTTTGAGTTATGACTCAACCTTCCAGCCACTTTTCAGGTATGGGTCAAAACATTCATGAATCATCTTTTTAAGCATGATTCAAAACCTCCCTAATATTTGCCTTATCTCTTGTTATTTTTCAAGAGATGCTTTGCAGGAATGATACGCACTACTTGTTTCCAAATTTTAACGATTTAATTGCGCTGAAATAATCATTCAATAATTTTAGTGCTTCCACACCAACTCAATACAACACCCCAAATCAATGCCACACCCAAATCATTACCACACCACAACTTTAATTAAACCATAAACTGTTTTAAATTTCATTATCAATTTTACACATTGCACTCAAAGGTTTTCCCAACCTGGCAGCTATCAGCCACCAGTGGGCGATTTTAACTGTTGATCGGGCAACAAGCAACTGAACAGAAAATGGTGGGCGATTAGAAATTTTAGTGGACGATATAGGATTTTGAGTATTAAAAAGTATTTCAACATCAGCTATTCGAAAAAATATTCAAAGGATATATGCAAATAACATGTATATAAAAACAAACAAGAGGTTAATTGGGAATAAACGGGTCATAAATATCCCCGCAAACAACGAATATTTTGGTATTTTTTTCTAATTTTGAGAACTGACATTAACGATCAAATAGTTCTTCAGACGAAATAACATTTTTGGGATATAAATCAGATAAGGAAGAAAGAACAGACAAAAATATTCACTGGATTTTTGTTAGTTGCTATTCGTGTATATTGTTTTTAATTTTATAATCATGAAGAAAAATCGTTCAAATATTTGTCATCATTAAACCTAACCATAAAACTAACCTTGACCATAATACTAAATTATATATAAAAGTTGAGTGTCCTTTACCTGAAATTTTAAGTCTCCAAAATCCGAAGGTTTTTCAGGTGCTGACATGATTTGTCACAAATGGAAAATTTCAGGAAATACTGGAAATGTTCCTAGGGGGTGTGTAGCTGTTAAAAATGACCTCATCTACCCTGGGTGGGGATTCCCCAGCTACGTAGCCTACGTTGGCACCTGTTTTTTGTAAGCGATCGTCACAGCAACACCTTCGTTCGTTGATTACTTACCAGCTGTTTCATGCCCAGTAAAGATATTATTCAAAATGTCAAATTTTCCTGTATTTTGTAAGTAGAGATCATGTTTTTTGCACACGTACAGAAAGTACTAAATATTATTTGTAAGAGAAATCTTAATTTTCACCACTTAAAAATCCGTGTGAGCATTACATGACTCGTGTCATTAACCATAACTGTATGAACACAAAAGTTACTGAATTTTATATAAAACTACCTTCATCGTATATGTTACTTATATAAAACTACCTTCATCGTATATGTATAAGCTGTGTTATGAAATGTAAAGAGATATTGCATGTATGCTTGGGTTTCATTACCAATTTGCACCATTTTATAGATGAAATAGACAATAGAAGAATTAGGAACAGAAAATGATAATGAGCGGGAAGAAGGAAGAGTTAATTGGGAAGTGTGGAAATGGAAGGGAGGTCCACAGCGAGAAGAACGAGAGAAAAAACTGTTAGCATAGAATTTACGGTTGCATCTCAACTGAGATCTCGACGCCAGTCTAGTACTGCGCTTAAATTCATCAAGTCTAGGCAACAAGAGCTCATTCGAACAATTACCATGAAATTATTTATGGAAAAACAGAGAGGGGCAACCTTACAGCGGTGAGAAAGTGACTGAAGCCGAACCGCCAGATCAGGACCAATAATATTGCTGATTCTTCTTTGGTTTTTATCAAGGATCTCATGGTAATTAGCAGGGGTACTTGGCCTTATGTGGCAGCAAAATTCTAATCATGAACGAATGGTAGACTTATAGATATGTAAGATAGATTCTGGAGTGAAAAAATTGTCTCGTACGATACAGTGAACCAACTTACAGCTGACCTAGCAATAGATTTAATATGTTCTTTCAACTTCATATCATTTACTTTCATTTCTTTTTGAATACGGTAGTAGCAGCAGCATCCTCCGCATAATTTATGTTATTTGTTTCCTCCCATTTTTACTACATTATAAAGCCAGTTTATGAACCAGTAACAAACCTACACCAAAAAAACAAAAAAACAAAAAAAATTTTGAATATTTATACAGGTGGAAAATCTTCCCATGTGAAAGTGTGCAATTACGCAAAAAAGGTTGGGGAACTATGCTCTAGTTAGAACAAAGGTCTTGAATTTAATTTCAAAAAAGATGCTTTTGGTTGCTACATATTATTATACTTGTAAAATCCATGATACAAAGTGATATTCGTTAGTAGAACTTTCATTAATTCCCGACAATTCTGAGAGTTCTTTCACGCTTCTAGTCTCACCAGGACTGACGGATTTGGGTCAGGTCATTCTGAGTCACTAAAATCCTCTAGGGCGGAAATTAATTATAATTTTGCTTGCCCTCCCCAGATGCATAGTTTCATATACCTCACCAAATGAAATGGAATCGAGACAGCAGAAAAAGGAAAACACACACGCACACACATAAAGAAAAAAAAAAAAAACATATATAATATAGTATAATCTATTCTATAATACAGAACAATATGACTATAGGTCATGCAACCAAGAAAGCGACACCTAAAGTTCAAAATGTATTTTAAAAACAAAAAATCTTTTTTGAAACTTTTATTTTAGTTTTAATTCCAAGTTGATACATTAAATTTAATATTTTCAATAAGCAACATACTTTGATGTATTTGAAACCGAATTTAAATTGATTGGAATGATTTTTCAAATCGCTAAAATCGCTGAAGGGGAACTCGTACATACAATCTATTGCTAAGGATGCAGGTAAAAGGGTCGGTACTCTTTACTGCTCCAGTAAGTACCTGGCTCTTCATGCTATCCTCTATCTGGCCAGAAATGGAGTACTGTTGTCATATTTGGGCGGGTGTTGCCAAGACCTCATTCTCCAGCCTTGATAGAGTTCAAAAGCATTTCCGAGCACTTGTGGGTGACGAATTATTCTCCACCCTTCAATCCTTCTCCAACAGGCATGATGTGCCTCACGCTGCTCTACCATTATTTCCATGGAAAGTGCTCGGACGGACTATATTCCCTGGTCCCACCAAGACAAACCATCACGGAAAGAACACGTCATTCCATTTAAACATTAGCAAATCACCCACATTCCTTTCTTCCTTATTCTATCAGTGAGAAGTGAGTTCCATTCGAGCAGCTTCTTCCTGTGAACCACTTACCTGTGGAATCGATTCCCAACACGATGTTTCCCCGATCACTACAATCTTAACTTGTTCAAGGTTATCGTTATTTCCCTCACCTATACACACAAATGGCCTCCTAACGTAGGGAGAAGGAAAGAGGTAGAAGAAGAAAAAGAATAATGAGAGGAGGGAGAAGAAGAAGGAGGAGTAAGGATGAAGAAGAAAGAAGAGGGGGAGGATGAAAATAAGAATGAGGAGGAGGTCGAAGAAAAAAAAGGAGGAGGAGGAGGACGAGGTGGATGAAGAAGAATGAGGAGGAAGAGGCGGAAGAAGAAAAAGAAGAATGAGGAGGGAGAAAAAGGAGGAGGAGGATGAAGAAGAAGGAAGAGTAGGAGGATGAAGAATAAGAATGAGGAGAATGCGGAAGAAGAAAAAGAAGAAGAAGAAGGGGGAGGACGAAGAAGAATGAGGAGGAATAGGCGGAAAAAAAAAGAAGAATAACGAGGAGGGAGAAGAAGAAGAAGAAGGAGGAGGAGGAGGAGGATGAAGAAGGAAGAGGAAAAGGATGAAGAATAAGAATGATGAGGAGGCGGAAGAAGAAAAAGGAGGAGGACGACGAGGTAGGTGAAGAAGAGGAGGAAGAGACAGAAGAAAAAAAAAGAATAAGTATCAGCATTCAGTTATGACGATTGCAATAAAGTTAAAAAGTGTTTTTTTCTTTAAGAAAATTCAAGAACAAAAGCAAAACGAAATGCGGAAAAAGTTGAGAACGACATTAGAAGAGAAAGAATCATCATGCAACAGAGATTTAAAAAAAAACTCGTTACATTATTTGTTTTGCATATGTGGCATACTTAATTTAATGAATTTTCATTAACATTACATGTTTTATTTCTTTTTCCTTAAAATCAATTCCATTATATTTCATTCACCATTAGCTTATTTTTGTTTACTATAAAACATTGAAAATAAATGTTAAACCTGATTTCAGTTCTTTTATTTTAATCTAAATATAACCCCTCATATCCGGACTTTGTAACCAATTCCTCATATCCGAAAAGCCTCAAGGATTCTACTGTATTTCAAAAACTGAAAGAGAAAGAACGCTTCAGAGTTCATAAAGATCCCCACTAAAAATATTCTAATAACCAACCAGAAATTGACTACAGAAGAACTTTAGTAGAAACCAGCATCTGGAATAAATGTTTAAAAAAATAATTTTCACCAACTAACCTGTACCCAAAACTATCACTAATACATATGAACATTCAAATCCATGATTCAAATCCCATATCTGGCTTTAAATAACCCTACAGTTATTAATGTGTAGTAAAGTAGAAACAAAAACAAAACTATGGCTCAGTACCACATATATGGGGCACCTAGTAAAGACGGTAGATAGTACGCATTAGTAGTGGCTGTCTAGACTAAATTTTTAATTATTATCTCACGGAGAAACAGTCAAGTACTCCAGACAGCAGATAAACAAGAATAATATTATTTTCGGATCATAGGTTTCTTTTGGCCCAACGCCAGAAGGATTGAGTAGCTAAGATGAAATTGACTACATTAAATTCATAACGGCTTGCTAGACAACTTCATTAAACATCGTCCCATGGAAAGGCGGACCAGCACCTCAGACAGTTATTAAAAAAAAAAAGCAAATGAGTCGTTGCTTGTTTAGCCCGAGGCTATTTTACGTTTCATGAGTTCAACGTTACTTTCAATGTCTAAACATTTGAATAATGTAGAATATACGTTTTAAGTTCAGTAAAAGAAAGCAAATTTTGTTTATTATGCACTTAACTACAAGCTATTTGGAGACTATTTGATGTGCTTATCAGGTTGATGATTAGTAGCAAATGTGATCCTCACTGGGTGCCTCATAATTGTGTTCTTGCTCGGAAATTTGTGAATATTTTACGAACTTTAAGCCTTGCGGTAGAAATGAATAAAAACTAAAGTTCTAGCTCCGCCATGCTGTCATTCCTCCGTAACCGTTTATAGGTTCAATTCCTGATGTCTGACGCTTTTCAAAATTGACAAAGCAATGGCTACTTTATTGATTTGTTTTTTACGACTTTTCATGTTATTCTTTCTGATGCAAGTCTTACTATTTATCCCATAGCTGGAGAAGAGGAGGTTGATTCAAGTGTATTTGCACGCAAGTGAAGATAATGAACCCGACTAGAATTGGAGCTTAAATGGATTTTAAAGTGTTCTCGTTTTATTCTGTGCTTGTTTATTCGTATTTTTTATGATTGATTATTCTAAGTTCCAACATACACACACAAATATTCATATATAGCATAATAAATTAGATCATTAGCGCGAACGCAGACCCCACAATGTTGCAAATTGGACTGGAAATTATGACATGTTTTTCCATTTGGACTAGTATACTTACAACGTTTCGACCGCTGTACATTCTGGTCTTTTTCAGGCATCTGTCGGTAAACTTCTCGGAAATTTGATCTGAAAACTTTATTTAATCCCCAGATATAGATTGTTCGCATTTAGCTTTTTAACGCATATCAATTAACACTCACAAGTATTTTTCACTTTTAAGTCGCTTGTCCGTTTCTTTCACTGAACCAGAGGTTAGGACTTTTTCTGTGCCATCCCACCCAAGGATTGAACTCACCACTAACAGTGAACTAGATATGTTTTCATCAAGACTTGCTTAAATATTTTAGGTCTGACGCAATGAAAGTTGGTTCCTAGACAATCCCCCTCCCCACACACAGAATCTATCATAACACATTTATAAATCTACAATTCGTTCATACATCGAATATTGCTTTCACATCTGGTCTGGTGCTTCTGTTATGTATTCAGAGATTCTTGATAAAATGCAAAGAAGAATCTGCAATATCATTGGTCCTGACTTGGCATCTCGGTTTTAGTCATTTTCCCACAGCCGTAACGTATCTTCTCCGAACCTTTTCTATAAATATTTTCATGGTCATTGTTTTTTTTTACCCAATACAAGGCCCAAGAGCCACTCAAGAAAGAGGGTTATTATCTGGAGTTATATTGGGAGTAAGGCAAGAACAAATGTTGGGAGTATGGAGTTGAAGTAGTCTTTAGAAGGAACCGAAAAACGAATCCAAAATAAGAAACAAGGGATGACCCTCTAAAGTTGTTCAATAGACCGGAGATGGGGGAGTGTGAACCAGGAGATAGGTGAACGTATCTACTAATGAAGCTTTAATCTTTGCTATTTAGATTTTATGAATTTAAGCGCAGTATAGAAAAAAAAAACATATCTGACTCACTGCCAGTTAAGAATTAAATCCATGGGTCGAGTTTTACTTGTTTTTTATTTTGATTATTTTCTTACATGGGCTTTTAACCAGAAACCAAGCCTATGCTTCATTGCCACATATATTGGGCACCCAGTGAAGATGGTACATACTACACATTAGTAGTAGCTGTCTAGACTAAATTATTAATTAGTACCTCACGGAGAAACAGTCAAGTACTCCAGACAGCAGATAAACAAGAATATTATTATTTTCGGATCATAGATTTCTTTTGGCCCAACGCCAGAAGGAGAAAGTACTTAGCTAAGAAGAAACTGACTATACGACATTCGTAACGGCTTGCTAGACAACTTCATTAAACATCGTCCCATGGAGAGGCGGACCAGCACCTCAGGCATTGATAAAATAACTTGATAAAATAATTCTAAATTTGAGAAAATGCATTAAAATAACGGGGTTGCTACTAACAAAACATGGGCAAAATTGGTAGTCATTGAATTGCTAATTTATTGCGTTCTCAGTTCTTTTTTGATTACTCATTGGTATCGAACTGATGCCTTCGTTTTTATTTTGTCCATAAAACAATAATCTTTTTGTACACTGATGTCCACTCTGTACAAGGCCTGAGAACCACTTGAGGCAGGGGGATATAGAGTGAGGCACTGCTTATGTGGATAGGTATGATGAGATAACGGTTAACTGGAGACTTGAACACGGTAAGATTGTAATTATAGGAGAAGTAACCTCTTGGGAGTAGAATCCACAAAGCAGTAGTTAGGGGAAAAAGCTACTCAAGAGGAACCTTTTTTGACAGTGGTGTTGACCCTGAATAAAGCCCGAGAGTTATAGAATGAGGTACAGCTTAAGTGAATATGTGTAGAAGATAATGGTCAACCCTAGATTTGAACAGTTTAAGATTTTAGTGATCGGGGAAGCAACCACTTGGGAGTCGGTTCTACAAAGCAGTGGTTCGCGGGAAGAAGCTGCTTAAGTGGAACTTACCTCTCATCAAAGGGATACGAAGTGAATTTATGGGGGTTCACTACAATGTGCGGGTCTAAGCCGTGAAGGTTAGAATTGATGAAACAAGGAATGTGGTTCGTCTGTTTGGAAACAGTGATGGAGTAGTGATATGTTTGAGAAGTTTTGCCTATGAGGAAGGGCTTGAATGGTGGAAACCTATTTGTCACCCACAACGACGCGGAGACGCTTTTGGACTCTGTCAAGCCTGGAAAGTGAAGACTGGGCAGCCCCGCCCAAATATGACAACAGTACTTCATTTTCGGTCTGATCTTGACTCTTGTAAATGTAGAGGATACAGGAAGTGTCAGGTGCTTATTGGAGCGGTATAGTTTAAGCGTCCCAGCATCTTTAGCGAGGAATCGTATGTACTTGAGGTCTGAGTTTAAGTTCCAATAGGCACTCAAGGCACGAGGCTTCTCTAAGGGAACGTCTATTCATCGTGATTGATAATACTTCAGGGCTAGATCGGTGATGATAGGATCTAAGTAGTTCGTTCTCGATGTGGAATGTAACTAGTTTGATTTACATCTCACGAAAGAAATACGATGCAAAGTTGGAAAGGGTAAATTTTGAGAAGATATTTTGCATCCATTCCCCCGTCTATTTATTTCCCTTGAGTCCTCGGGACACGCAATCGCATAACTTAATTAGAATTCTAATTAATTATAAAGAAAGTTTTATGAGAGGACATAGTGTCTTTGTATTAGCAAACAATGCATTTGTTCCATATTATATTGTAAGCATTACATTCCAATGCAACCGAAGAAAAATAATGAAAAATAAACACAATTAGTTTTTCCTTCAGCCAAAAAGTGTATATAAATATGGAAATTAATTAAATTAATACTGGGTAGTCACTTTGGGTTCAGTTGGCTTATAGTCGAACAATACATGTATTCTTTAGAAAAAAGGTTCGGGAATGTCTTTTACAGACGTTCCCACATTATTTCAGCTTCATTAATATTTATTCATATTCTGTTTTTTTCCCTTCATATCAGAAAAAATATCAAACCAGAAAATGAGTGGAGAAATACATTTCTATTTAATATTTCTCGTATTCTCCTCTCTACACTATCGTTCGAAATCATTGGTATGAGAGTAAATGACATCCAGCACCAATGCCCCTGATAGGAAGATTGCAGGTTTTGAGGAGTGTGGTACCCCCACTTAATTTTTGTTGTAACCAGGTACACCCTGGCCTGGGTGGTAGTACCTGCTAGGGTCCCAGTTATGGGCAAATAGTAACACTCAAACAAAAAGAAAACACTATGAAAGTATAAAAATGCATTTTTATAGTAAAAATGCCAGCAATACCTATTTATAGAATTACCAACAATACATTTTATAACAAAATGACCAATAATACATTTTATCTGTAGTTGAAGGCATAGATTTGTGTTCAAAATGTATTTAATTGAAGGCAGGAAATTGCGTTCAAAATGTATTTACTTGAAGGCATACAATTGCGTTCAAAATGTATTTACTTGAAGGCAAGAAATTGTGTTCAAAATGTATTTACTTGAAGGCATACTGCTTTTTGCTTTCAAAACATATTCAGTTGCAGCCAAAAAATATTGTGTTCAAAATAGTTAGAATTCGGTATTAAATAACGCAGAGATGTTGATATTCCGCTAAACAATATCAACGAAGCTTCGAGAAGACCAGGCAAGATTATTAATGAAATGGAAAGAAAAATGGTACGGTAGAGTAATAGACTGCGGTTTGAATTGAAGAATCAGATAACCGAGTTCGAATTCCAGTCGATGGATTCATACCTTCAGAAAGGAATATAATTTCAGGAGTGATATACGATTTGCTCCACGGTCCGTGTTAGCCACAACCTGTAGTAGTTGTAATGCTTTGAAGCATTTCTGTTTTATGTAGTGGGGGGAGGAAAGTAGGTATTTTAACAAAAATGATTACTAGAAATTTATTTTGGTCAGTCATCTCAATTTCTGTTCTTTCAAGTTTAAGAATTGGCTCACGGGACATTTTTCGATAGTTTTCGATCGGTTTAATTTATTTAGGAACACTTGCAGTTATTCTGCAGTGTGTATGTTTTTTTTGTTTTTTTATCTGTAGCAGATCAGAAGGTCGGCTACGTATACGGAAAGGTATGGGGAAATGTATTAATCCAACTCTTCTCCCCACCCCCAGCTATGGATAAATAGCAGTACGGTTCTATAGCCTTGGGCGGTAACCGGTCTAGGAGAAGGAAAACTCTGAATTCAAAACTGTATGTAGCTCTATTGTAATGTAAGCAAAGAGTCTGTTGAGACTGGGGTGGGGAAGCACCTAACCGATTGCTGCGAGGATAATAGGGAGGGAGAGGGAAAAGAGACGGGAGGTAACAAAAAATAACACTGTCTCGGAAACCACAGCAACTTGAGGAACAAAGTGCCCACGGGACCGACTTCACAAGACACCGTGTCTTGCCGACAGCTGTTTTTTTTATTCTCATGAGTCATTTTACAAAGAGCCGGATCTTGACCACTTGCATAGAGGCCTGTATCTAGCTAGACATGCCAAACTAACGTAATGTAACGTAGTGTAAATAGTTAATACCTCATCTCAGAAATATAGGCAGATCCTGAAGAAGGTCAGAGCGTACAACAATGAGGACAATAGTAAATAGTATAGATAATTATATGTAGGCTATATAATAATTTTAGACTAGAAATATACGCGAAAATTTCCGGTTCTTTCTATTTGAATTTTCTTATGAATCACGCTGGAGTAATGGATAACGGCTCGGACTGAGGAATCGGAGTTCGAATTCCAGTCAAATCCATTACATCCCCTTACGCATTAATACCCTTGGGATAGGGTATGAATCTCCCTTCTTCGTAAATAGCAGGACAGACCAGGTTCTATAGACTTGGATGGCAACTGGTCTACCGCAGAAATAAATGACAACCTACTGCGGGAAAAAACAAATCTGCCTCGTCAAGTATCACGTGGCACATAACTGACTGAATGAATCTTAATTCTAAAGTTAATGATTGAAAAGCCTCCTTACGAGTTCTACGACTAGAAAATATTCGTTGAAATTCACCATCGTTAAAAATTTGAGCCTAACAACTTTAATAAAAAATTGCAATAACCATCTTAAATATGAATGCAGGATACAAATGAAAATATTTGAAATTGAGAAATTTTCCTATTTCACTGAAACAGACATTTAACATATGAATGTTATTGCCTCCTCTATCTTCCCTTTCTTTCTTTCCTTCTTTCGTTCTTTCTTTCTTTGCATTTCGTTATTAAGAAATAAACATTGCTAAGAGTTACAAAGGATAGAAAATTGTGGAGTGTCATGATCGCCCACATCCTGACATGAAAAGGTGTGTAAAATAATAGCAATACTTGTAATGTCTAACTACATCACAGCAACTCGTACCAGTCTGGAACTGAAAATTCCTCTCTTGGCATAAAATGATTATCATTAGTAGTAGCAGGCGAAAAGTCCAGGGTTTTATTCTCGTCAATTAGTCTAAGACTTTCCCTTTGGATATCAAAATAGTTATACTAATGAAAAATAGTTATACTAATGAAAAACCAACTAGTGCCTGGAAGACTCTTAACTTCAAAATATTAATAACTAGCCTAGAAGCGGCCCTTCGGTTGGGCTTTAGGCTAGCTCCTGCGGGGGGGGGGGGCTTTTTCGAATTCAGTGTTTTACCTTCAGGGTCCTATGTACGTGAAAGTTATAAAAATTTAGAAATAATAAAATTATTTGATCTTCATTCGTCATCATAATTCGGCATAATCTTTCTTCGTATACGCAACCGATCTCCATAGTTTGTTTACATTTATTTTCCGCGCCATTTTTATTATCTTTTAAAATCACCATTCTTTAGGATTCCTTCACATAAAGTCACTTTTAAAAGAAATTAGGGAATCTGAACTATGAAATATCTCGAATACGTCACAGTTCGCATGCTAGAAAAAGAAAAAGAAAACATATGAGCAACGTACCGTGCCACGCTTAAGTTTTAATTACGGTCTATACCAATTGTGTCGAAAATGAACGAAATTAAACGAGTTAACCCTTTAATAAAAGAAGTGTTTTTTTAAAAACTTTTCACTGTTTGATATTTAAATTTAACTTTAAATAAGTTATTTATTTAATTTTTAATCGCGTGTGACTACAGTAGTTAATACCTGTTACTTCAGGAGTTTTATGATTCGCCGAAATCGAAAAACGGACGGACAGACAGACACACGTACACTGCGCTTTATTATTATAGATAATATTAATAATATACTACTACTATCAGTGAAAATTTCACGGTATTCCTATTTGAATTTTCTGATAAATCATAAATCCTAATTTAATAAATGTTTTGCAGTTATGTTTGGGTAGAAATAATCACCATCATATTGCGGGTATCACCTCTTCGGTTATTATGTATATAAACATTTTATATTGAACATTTATGGGTTACTGGAACATCCCGCTGACCATATTGCGGAATCAATGTGAGTCCGGGTAAAAATAAAGTATACAAAACAATGAATATAAAAGAAACTATAATGCGTGTTTAACGATAATGCCGGACCTAACAGCCAGAGGAATGGGTGATGGGCGTAAGGGGTTATATGTTTGTGTGTGTGTGTGAAATAGACGTCTGTGATAGACATGTGTGTGCATGTGCGTGTGTGAGAGCGCCCTAACGGCATGTTCTTTATCGACGTCGATTACATTTGGAAGCAAGTGTTAAAAAGAGCTAAAAAGAGAAAGTGAGAGAATATGATTGCCTTTTTATAGGTTTAAAGAGCGCCTCCTAATAGGCGTTTTTGGCAAAGACAATGGGGATAATACACAATTCAATAAGCGAGTGCCACGACTAAAAATTACCCGTGGAAATCCCCCAATTACATTGTTAAATATTTGCGCAACAACTTTAACAATATATTGCAATAACAATCCTGTATATGAAAGCAATTCATTGCTTAAAGAAGTAAGAGGGTATAAAGGAAAAGATCCAACACTAACAAGGTTTTCCGTTTCATAGAAGCAGACCTTAAACGCACGAGAGCATTATCACTTCCTCGGGTTTGGGTTACAGTCCCGAATCTTAAAATCCCGAATGTCGAAATCTAAAATTCCGAAAAAAAAAAAAAAAAACACTGTTTAAATAGTTTTTATACATTTGAAACATCAGAATATATGAATAATTTATAATGGAAGATTATGAGCGGCAACCCTAAGACAGTCTAAAAGATCTGGGCGGTTTTCATGATCGTTAACTATATTTCTAAGCCTTTCATCACGATAAAACACATTTGTTTTTTCTTTTTGGATAAGACTCTTCTCGGAGAATGCGTTCACATTCGTTTTCTACATGCTGCTTCCCTTTTTGAAACTCTCCAATAATGCGATAAACACCGACATGAACATTGCTTATGAAATGTTCCAATCGCCTAGTCGCCATATTGTGGTTTTATATATTTTTTAAAAATAAATTTTCAATGTTTCAAATGTATAAACATTATTTAAGCGATATTTTGTAAAGATTTAGAAATAAAGAGGTATTCCCCATTTTTTTTTTTTCAATTTCTCCCAAAGACTGTTTATCGGGATTCTGATCTTTCGGGATTTTAAATTTCAGGATTTTGAGTTTTTGACATTCGGGATTTTAAGATTAAGATTCGGGATTATGATCGGTATCCCTTTCCTCTATCTTCGCCGACTTATTATGTATACTTTGCATTTCTCACTAAAACCAAGCATTTTTGATATATCTTTTTCTCCCGTCTTTCATCGAAGTTGAATTATAATCGTCCATTATTTTTGTAAGATTCGAAACTAATCTTCCGTATGGTCATACTCGATATTGCATAAAACTTTTTTTTTTCTTTTTTATAACTGTAAAATAAGTTGACAAACACTTCTCAAATTTAAAAGTACACACGAGATATCGAATCAGGGGTGGTGTAGTGAAACAGAACCCCCAAATATTTCCACAAAGTTTTCTAATAAAATAACCTATTCAGTATACAATCCATTTATTAATTAATAAGTACTGAAAACACCGTTTAAATCAGATAATTTCCTGATTTTTAGCAAATACTTGAAAAAAGTGTAGCAAAGTTTTTCTTTCATTACGGAAAAAAGCATCCATATTAAGCGATGCAAAAATTTCTCGAAATTTTATAAAATTAAATGAGTTGGGAGCAACAGATGTAAATAAATAATAATATTAATAACAATTTCTGTCCTTAGACAACAACTATTATTTCTTGTTTGCTTACCCCTAGAAAATATGAAAAAAAGCTAATATTTCCTTCAAACTTTGCTTTTGCGACCAGGATAATGATATTTTAAAAATTTAACTAGCTTATGTTACCTGTATTTATACTGCCATCTATGTTGCCAGAACGTTCTAGAAATTCTTTAGTCCTGGATATGAGGATAAACTACATCCGGCAGCAATGCCTCTGATCGGGAGATTGGAGGTTTTGAGAAGCGTGGAACCACACCTTAATTGTTACTGTTCTTATGTTCCACCCTAACTCGAGGTAGTAGCACCTGTAAGGGTCCCAGCTATGGTCAAATAGTGAATCATTAAACAAAAACAAAATGCTATGAAAGTATAAAAATACATTTTTATAGTAAAAATACAAGCAATAAATATTTGAATGTGACACTATTGTGACACTGGTAGTACGGAATTAGGATTAAAAGAGTTCATGTGAAAATCCTGTGTAGGATTTGGAGAATTGGAAGGGTTAAAAAAGGCAAAAATATGAATTGAAATATGAAGCAAGAAAAAAAAAGAGAGAGAGTTTTTCTGATAACCAGAGACGCAGAATAGAATAGGAATGTAGACGAAAGACGAAAGCTTGTAATATAAACAATGTGGAGTATTGTTTTGTAAACATGCGAAATGGGCAGAAAATTATATCGGTCAAACTGGAAAATCGACAACAAAGGGATTTTTTTGAGGTCAAGAACATAGAAATAATTTATAAAAAAGAAACTCAAGACTGACCCGTTCACGCAAAACAGGCTCGCTACTTTTACCCACCTTTCGTTGAAAACTGCCGATAGCAAACGTTTTCTATTAGTTCTGATCTTCATCTTGAGAAAAGAATCCTCCAGATCCTGATAAGAATAACGTCCATATCTTAAGATTCTCAAAGCAATTAGGAAAGACCAATTACTGACCAAAGACAAAAAAAGGAATGTCAAAATCTTGTTAAACAATGTAATATACACTACCTGTACACGAGACAATGTCAAGGATTTCCTGTTTGAATTTTCTGATTAATCATAATTCTTAATTTAATAATTAAACAAATTTCTTGCGACTTCCAAGACAAGGAAATACACGTGGAATATATTTTCATTGCATCGTTAAATAATTGAGCAAGCTAGGTATCACCATTATAGATTTTCCTTTCCGAAATGAAGGCAAAAAATCGTTACTCACTGTTTTAAAATATTTCCGAAAAATCAGGAAATTATCTGATGCAAGCGAAATTTTTTAGGAGTTATTCATTAATGAAGGAATTATATATTGAATAGGTTATTTTATCAGAAAACTTTATAGAAATATTATTTTGGAGGTCTCTTTCACCCTCCTTTTCCATATCTCGTGTGCAGTTTTTAATTAGGTGGATGTTCGTACATTTTTTTTTATAGTTATATAAAGAAAAACAGATTTCAGTAAAATATTTATGTAATATAAGTGTGAACACGCGGAAAATTCGTCCCGAATCTTACAAAATATTATTCAATAACCCCCCCCCCCAAAAAAAAACATTTGAGAATTGGTGCTTGTCTAATTTAATAAAGCACATTTTCTTTCAGAATAGACAGAACAAATCTAAACTAAATATTTATCTTACAAAAAAAAAAAAATGCTTGTAATTTTTCAGTGCGATTTTGAAATTCATCCCGTTGCCATTCCTCAAAAGAGTTTATTTTATTAAATAAAAGATGTCTGAATAATCGAAAAATGTAAAGTTTAATGCCATTTTCAATTGTGAACATTTTTTAAAGTAATTTTATTTTTTTCATTTTAGCAACTGTTAAATTATTTTTGGTATGGAAGTACAAAAGGAAAATAATTTGATCATTCTACATATAGAATAAAAAATGTAGTCTTAATCTATTGGCTATATAGGATTATAATAGTTTTACGGACAAAATAAAAACAAAGGCATCACTTGGATGCCAATGAGTAATGAAGAAAGAACTGAAAGTGAACGCAATTAATTCAAATTATAAATTCAATAAATCCCATTTTGACCATGTTTTGTTGGGAGTAATTTCTGTTATTTTAATACATTTTCTTAAATTCAGAATTATTTTTTAAAAAATCGCATTGGCATGAAATATGTAAAAATATATTTAAAAAATAAAATCAAGGAATTAAACTTAAAAGTAGGATTTAACGAGAAAAACTACTTCTAATGTATAAAAATTAAGTTGTTAATTCTTCTCAGTTTAATAAAAGCTCATGTAATAAAAATATAAATTTTTAATCTATTGGTTATACAAATTTCAAGATAATTTATTTTTAAACATAAATATAAATTTCATAGTTATTTGTACAAGATATAAAAATTTTGTTTTCCTACCAAAACCAAGTTCTTGTGCCAGACACAAAACTTAGTTGGTAGAAACAGCAACTCTTAAAAATAGGCGTAACTTTAAAATAAACAAAAAAACAAAAAAGCAAAAAAAACAAGACGATCACTGCGCAAATCTTTAATAGGAACAGCACATTTATTTACAATTACAAATTGGTAAAGTACAAAAACAAGGGTTGCACAAAAATTTCCTTTTGTGCGCCTCTTTGGGCAGAATAACACTTTCAGGGGTCAATAAAAGAATTCCATTCAGAAGCAGAAAAAAATACAAGTCAGCAAAAATGTTGATAAGACCAACGGATTCGTATACAAAATGTATCCATTCAAAAATACGAAAATAAGGGAAAACTTGGAGTAAGAGGCTTCACAATATGGCACAAGGCACAATGTTTTAAAAGACACCAACCTCTTTTATAACGGTTCTGTAAAGGACCTCTCAGCTTGAAGGGGATTTGACAAAGGAAAATTCTTGGGGTGTGAAATTTGTCTGCCTTGAATCTATCACGTCAGATTTATGACCTCTCACTAAATTGTCCTTATATGTGATGTCTTGTGAAAACTACCCCGGCCGAAAGTTAACGCTCTGCCGTTTTCTTTTCAACTTTCTTCCCACTTTTCAATTGCTGATTGCAGTCCTTTTTATTCTCTATGAGGTCGTAAAATTCAGCTCCAACCAAAATTTTTAGGGGCTAGAAAAACTTGATTGCCATTGGCCATCCTTATATAAAATCCCTATCTGGGTATTCAAAAAAAGTAGATTCACAAGATCTCGACGCTTCGCCACTTGAGCCTAAAAATGCACGAAATTTAACATTTTTTTTTGTTTTACAACAAAATAAAATTTGTATAGGTGTCCCGTATTTCTTTAATTTTTATTTTTAATTTTTCGCGCTCTTTTTAAGTGTTTACTAGTGTAAACAAAAACTGTATTATGATAATACAGTTTTTGTTTACAATTTTTATGCCACAGACTACCGTCCGTAAATATACGTTATTTTCATTAGCCTTTAAGTAAAAACTTAACATTAATATTACAAAATATAGTTAATTAATTCTTATATTCAGTAAATTACTTCGAAACATATGTCGCCTCTTACTCGGCCAGCCGTCCGTCCGAATGTCCAACTCCTGCGGCTGATCAATGAATTGATCGCGTCGATCCAAACCTTTCCTTATCCTACGTTGTGTTTAGTTTTGATCATAAGACTGGCAAAGACCGAATTGTCGACGGGAATCGTTGTATTGGGTTGGTCCAGGCAGAATGAAGACGCAAGTAAAAAGTAATAGCTTGAATAAAATTAAATGCTTTCATATACGTTCTTTTGTACAGAGCTTGGTTAGCCTTGACATTAGAATTTATCAGTTTCTCATGCAGACACAATTATCGACCCAGCCTGACACCTCGGCTGGTTTGATTAAGTCTGACATAAGGCTTATGTCGGAGGTTCTCTTCTGGCAGGCAGACTCGTGATATTAGGCAAGGCGGTCGTCTCTCGTCTCGGCTTCTCGAACAACTGGCGTGGGACATGACACGGTTAGGGGACTTGGCGATTCCCTATCTTATAACAAGAGCCCTTTCGTTGTCTGGCCCTTGAAAATTGATTACATTTCCAAAGCAGGAAATCCCCTTTTTTTCTATGGGTAGCGGTCACAGGTATCGATCCACCCCGATAACTTCTTTCTTCTCTTATTGGCATCTTATGGGTGTGGGCAATTCTACAACCTTCCTCAGTATTTCCCCTGTGCCTGCCACCTTCGCTACTCTTCGACCAATCTGGCTCTCGACTGCTTGACGTGGCTTAACTTATGGTCATTAATTTTAAAAAATATCATTTCAAATTTTGCTTACGCAAAATTTTCCCATCCTGGCCTTGTTCAAAATTAGATATTTACCAGATGGTTCTCTGGTCAGCCATTCCCCCAACCCTGTCAGGGTCATTGCACTCCAATCACAAGGAGGCTCTATTCTTGAGTTTTGGTTACAAATCAAATCTTGTGTGTCGTATTTATTTGGGCTTTTGTAACTGGTACTTTGGAGATAGGTTATTCATCAGTTGTCAGCATAAAGATCGCCACATCACTTCTTGTGGTAATATCTTCATTCTTTCTCTCGGTCTGTCCATCGTTCTATCCATTAATCCTTTCTCTCCATTTACCAACGCCAAATACTGTCACATATATTTCTTGGACAAATATTGGATTAAGAGATTTTAAAATTTATTTACATTTTTCGTCTATAATTGCAGTTCCATGATTCGCGAAGGACAAGAAAACGTGCTGATGCCTAAAACCTTTATACAAAAATTAATTTTTCTTTTAAGGTTAGCTTTAGGCTATTATCTTTCAAATAAAACCAACATTTAACTTGAAAGATATTTAAATTATTTCAATTGCGTTTTTGTTTTTTTGTTTTTTTTCAGAAATATCGAAGTGGTACCTAGTAAGAACAATTATAATTATAAATACAGATCATTATTTAAAGAAATGAAGAGAATACAAATAAAAAGTTTAAAAACTGGAAATGTTTTCCACTTCATTGAAAAACGAAACTAATACTTAACACCAGGAAGAAGCAGTTGAGATTTCAAGGGCTTATAATGAGGAAAGAAGGCTTAGAAAATCTGATAGTCACGGGAGTAATAATAAGTAATAGTAGAAGTAGTAGTAGTTGAAGTAGAAGTAGAAGCAGCAGAAGTAGTAGTAGTAGGAGTAGAGGAAGTAATATTAATAGTAGTAATTGTGGTAGTAGAAATAATAGTAACTAGAAAGACCTGTGAAAAATTTAATGGTTTTCCTATTTGAATTTTCTGATGAATCGTAATTCTTCGGTTTCCGTAGAAATCCCCCATTGCATCGTTAAATATTTGAGCTTAACAACTTTAACAAGATATAGTTTTTTTTTGTTTTTCTTTGTTTTTTTTTTGTAATGACAACGAATAATCGTTGTCACTTTCTTGATGCTCATTGTAGTAGAGACTTTGTAATCGCAGATACAACTATAGTAACGCCGTTGAACAATACTGGTGTCAGACGCCTTCGAATAACACTTGCACTAATAGTATTTGCTCGATAATACTTGCTCGAATAGCAATAAGTATTGTGATCTGCATAGACGAATAGTATAGTGAATAGAGTAGAGAATAGCGCTCCGTATAGAGGATAGACTAGAAATAGCGATCCGTATAGTAATAGAGGATAGAGTAGAAAGAGTGATCCGAATAGTATAGAGGATAGACTAGAATTGCAAATCATTCTAGAAGTCACGTGACTTCCTATATATTCGTTTCCTCTATGGTCACGTAATCCACTTAATTCAATAATGGAATCACTTGTGTTTGCTCACTGGCGATCTATGTTCAAATTCAAGTGTCGGCAACGACACTTTATTCCTATATAACATATTGCAATAACAATTATAAATACGAATGCTGGTCGTTATTTTAAGAAGTAAGGGGGCACAAATGAAAAAGATCTGAAATTCACAACTTTTTTCTGTTTCACTGAAATAGCCGTTAAACACTTCTATCATTCCTTCTTTCATTCAATTTCTTCCCGAAACCAGTCAGCGTCTTCGATATGTGTTTTCTTTTTCCATGTAATCAAAACGGAATAATCCGTTATTTATGAGATATTGGTAGGAGACGTGAAAGATTTCTATCTTCTCTTCTCTTCTTTCTTTCTCTTTCTTTCTTTCTCTTTCTTTCTTTTCCTTTCTTGTTCTCGGTGAAACCAAGTAGTGTCTTTTCCCTTCATTCCACCCGATCAAAACGGAAGAGTCCATTATCTATGAGGTTAGGGCCTAACGGTCGTGCGAACTAACAAAAGTGAGGGACAAACACAATAATAATAATAATAATAATAATAATGTTTCTAAAAATGAATTTTAAAAACTCTCAAATTATAAGGACCTGCAAATCGAAGTAAGAAAAATGTGAAAATTTAAAACTTCGATTATGATAGAGGCATTGGGTAACGAACGTAAAGAAAGAAACTGGTTTCCTTGTTCTTGAAAAACCCGGTTCCATTGTTAATAAAAACGCTATGTCAACCTTGGGCCACTAATAACTACCAATCTGGAAAAGCCAACAGTTATTCTTTTGTACGTCACAAATTAATAGGTAGCCAGCTTTTGTATTTAAATATCTATAAAATATTAAATTACACATTTTATTTATTTACTAAGCTGAAACGCAAATAATTCGATTTGAAGGATTTTTCTCTTGGACAGATTTTTTTTAAGCCACTAAAACACTGAGGTTACCGGGTGTAGAAGAATTAGGTACAGAAACATTAATAATGAGCGGGAAAAGGAAAGAGTAATCAAGAAGACAGAAGATATCGATTGATATTGCATTTAAATTTCTAAAGATTAAAGTTGGCTGGAAAGCATGGAGCCAGAGTTCCACAAGCGAGAAGTGAAAGCAAGAAAGTTATTATAGAATTTCCGGCTACATCTGGTTAGCTCAACTGTAAATTGTTGAGATCTTGATGCCAGTCTAGTATTGCGTTTAAATTCAAAAGTCTAGGTACCATAGCGAAAAGCTTGTCTGGACAATTACCATTAAATTATTTGGTAATTTTAATTTATTAAATAAAAAGATTTAGACGCAACTTGTTTTGCTTTAATCTTATTTATTTATTTTTATTCATTTTTACAACTTGTCAACCCTTTACAGGTTATTTAAAGCCAGAAAATGTTTTTGGATTGTAGGAATTGATTCGTTTTTTGTTTTTTGTTTTTAGATAATAATAGTCCAGTGATAATATAACAAACTCAACGGAAATTGGAACTCGACCTTCAGATTAACGATTCCGTAACATAATCCAATACACCACCTGCAAATCCAAATTACGGCACCTGGTATTACCAAATGGTCACCCATCTAGATACTAACCAGGCCCGATGTTGCTTAAGTTCGGTGATTGTAGTGGAATCGGTCCTTTCGCGTGACCCGGACGTGAGTTTTTTTTATTTTTTCCTTTAACTTATTTTTACCCCGTTTTCTTCGTATTTTTCGTTTTTCTTTTTTGTCATTTCCATTTTTCATTTCGTTTTACTTTTTTCTTTTTTTTTTTTCATATACATTTTTTGTTTTTTTCATTTTCGTTTTTAGTTTTTCATTTCCATTTTTCTATTTTTTTTTTTTGCATTTTCATTTTCGTTTTTCTTTTTTCATTTCCATTTTTCATTTTTCTTTTTTTGCATTTTCATTTTCGTTTTTCTTTTTTCATTTCCATTTTTCATTTTTTTTTTTTTGCATTTTCATTTTCGTTTTTCTTTTTTCATTTCCATTTTTCATTTTTCTTTTTTGCATTTTCATTTTCGTTTTTCTTTTTTCATTTCCATTTTTCATTTTTCTTTTTTGCATTTTCATTTTCGTTTTTCTTTTTTCAATTCCATTTTTCGTTATTGTTTATTCTGTTTTTTTCTTGCTTTCCCTTCTTTATTTTCTTTTTTTCTCTTTCTTTCATTTTTTTTTTTTTCATTTTTACGCCAAAACAATGCAAGAAAGCCAGTACGACGCAGGAGGCTACTGAGTGTGAAAGAAAATAAGAAAAAGAAAAACATTTTTAAGGAACGAGAATAATAAAAGTCGAGGAATTAAGACAAAAGAAGATAACGATTGACACTGAATTTTATTTTTTGCAGATCAAAGTTGACTTGGAAGCAAGAAACCGGAAGATATTTCCACAGGTGAGAAGTGCCAGAAAAATTTTAATTTTCTTTTTATCTTTTTCCTTTTTCCTGTTATATTTTTCATTATTTTTTATTCTTGTTCGTTCATCTTTTTTCTTTTTCTTTCTTTTCTTATTCTTTTTCTTTATCATTTTCTTTTTTGTTTTTCTTTCGACATTTTTCTTATTCTTTATTCTTTCTTTCTCTTTGATCTTCCTATTTCCTTATTGTTTTCTTTTTTCCATTTTTTGTTTCACTTTTTTGATTTTTCTTTTTCTTATTTCTTATTTTCTTCCTTTCTCTGCAATTTCGGTATTTTTAAAAAAATCAATTCACCCCAAGGAAGGCGATAATGCCACAAAGAACCAATGGGGTCCTGAGAGTGAAAGAAAATGAAAAGACTTTAGAAGGAACCGCAAACCCAATCCTAATCAAGTGATATATATATATATATATATATATATATATATATATATATATATATATATATATATATATATATAATTAATTGATTTAAATATCATACACAGTTCTAACCATGTTTCAAAAATGGAAGCTAAAAGCTACGAATTTAATTAAATTCGTGGCTTTTAGCTTCCATTTTTGAAACATGGTTAGAACTGTGTAGCGAAAAAAACATATTTTAAATCAATTAATTTATAATATTAATGCTCTGTAAATTTTCATTGAGCACTATTTTGTAAAAATAAAAATATCTATAAGAACACCGGATTATATATCTTGCTGTTCTTTCTTTTTTTTATATACATACATATATATATATATATATATATATATATATATATATATATATATATATATATATATATAGTGGGGGAAACAAGTATTCGTACATATACAAATTTTGAATTTCCAACTAATGAATAAACATACTTTTCATATAATTAACTGTACACAGATGTATAATAACTAAATATGCATAGAAAACTGAAAAAAAATCTTGATTTATTAGAAATAAATCCTATTTATCCATTTTAGTTGGTGAAAAAAGTATTCGTATAATGAAATTTTCAGATTTTAAAACTTTTAAATTGCTTTAATACTCTAGAATATTCAAGTGGAATATTCTAGAATGTTATTTTTAGCTTAATAATACTGACAGAACATTCTGTAATTGATATTCGTGCAAGAAGTCTATCATCATAGTAAGAGCTAAAGAATTGACAAATTCGCAAAAAGAACTGATTGTTAAGCTTGAAGGTAAAAGTTACAGGAATGTCTCAGAAAATTAGTTAATTCATTGCAAAGTATAAAATACTCAAAACTGTTGAAAACCAAAGAACAGGTGCTCCACGGAAGATTTCTGCAAGATCTTCGAAGAAATTAATGCGTCAAATTAAACAAAATCCAATGGTTACTCATCAAGAGTTGCAGGATGATTTGCTTTCATCAGGAATTTGTCACTAAACGGACAATAAGCAACGAAATTCAGAGGAACAATCTAAAGTCACGCTTCCCTCGGAAAACTTCAATGCTATTGAAAAGACACAGATGCCAGGTTGAAATATGTTCGTGAACATAAGGATAAGAAAAAATCGTATTGGGAAAGAGGATTTTGAACATACAAAACCAAAATTGAGTTGTTTGGACGTAATTCTAGAAATCATGTATGGAGGAAAGATGGCGATGCCTTCAAACAAAAGAACACAGTTCAAACAGTGAAATTTGGTGGTGGCAGCACCATGGTTTGGGGATGTTTTTCTGCAAATGGTACTGGTAATTTATCAGTAATAGACGATAGAATAAATGCCGCAGCATATCAAAATATTTTGGAAGCAAATTTAATGATTTTGGTTGAAATTCTTCCTGATTGGATCTTCTTCCTGATTACATCTTCCAACAAAATAATGATCCTAAGTACACTGCAAAGTCTACAAAGAAAAGACTGGCTGAAAATAATGAAAAAATCCTCAAATGACCAAGTCAGTCCCCAGATTTAAACCCAATCGAGAATGTATGGCATTATTTGAAATTCAAATCCAATCGAGAGTTCCAACAAACATCCCAGATTCGAAAACCATATGCGAATAAGAATGGAACAAAATTCTAACCAAAATTTGCAAATGATTAATTGGGAACTACAATAAGAAGTTGGTTGCTGTAGAAGTGAATAATGGCTATTCTACAAACTATTAAATGAAAATTATGTATTCTTTTTTGTATTGTATGAATACTTTTTTCAAGCATTAAAGTGGATAAATGGGATTTATTTCCAATAAATCAATTTTTTCTGTTTTCTATGCATATTTAGTTTATGTATCTGTGTACAATTAATTATATGAAAAGAATTGTTTATTCATTACTTGGAAATACAATAAATTAAAAATTTGTATGTATACGAATATTTTTTTCCTCCACTATATATATATATATATATATATATATATATATATATGGTAATTTCTAAAGAAGTAATGGATTTTTGATTTATTAATAATTAATCCAGCAGATTTTATTAATCTTTATTTTTAGTGGATGCCCATATTTTGACGCCCCGTTTATTTATTAAACAGTATATTTATTTATTTTTGTCCACTAGCCTTATCGAGAAATCTTATAAAGTGTCTGTGATAAAAAGAGCACCATGATGCAATTCACTCCGCCAGAAATTTGGAAAAGGATTGCTGTACTGCTTGGCATTCGCGCCGGAAGATCCAATACAAAAATTTCAGTGTGTTTGGTGCCGATCTGAGGACAGTGCAGAAGAGAGAGTTGGATGAGTCTAATGGTGATTACGAATGTGTTTAGAATGATCACTAGTGATGGTGACGTTTCACCCCCGTTCATTTTCCCACAAAGCCTCAGACTCAACACAGAGGCCTACATCAAGTGCTTTTGAGGAGGCCCTGCTGCCCTGGATCAAGAGGGTGGCTGCTGAGATACCCTATGTCTGGCAACAGGACTCTGCATCATCCCATACAAGCAGGAGAACCCTGTCATGGCTTTCAGACAATTTCTGCAACCCCTTCACCCCTTACGCCTGACCACCTAACTCCCCAGACTGCAACCCCTTGATTATTGCAAAACTCCTTGATTATGGTAGCATACACCAACTTAAGCATGGATACCGTCTAGAAGAGTTTTAGAAGATTCTGAAGTTGTCTGGAGGCTGTGGTTGAAGCCAATGTCGATTTTCTTGAATAAATTTACCTTTTACTATTTCAATATATTTTTGTGTAATTTTGGTAAATATATCTGTTAAAATGAGATGTCTGTGTTGTTTTCATTTTTACATCATTTAGACAATAAATTCGCATTTTATTGTTTCTTCGACAGGCAAAAGGTGTTCACTTCTGGTTATAAAATATTTTGGCCTTGAAAAGTTGTAGCACATAACTTCTTACAATGTTACACGACTGAAATGAATAAGGAAGATTTACAGCCACTTTTGTCATTAAAAAATTTTTATTGTCATTATTCACGTGCGTTAAGCGTAAGGCAGACCCGTAAATGCTTATGTAGTTGAGTCCTGACCTACGTCAAAAAGCAGGTTATGTCGCGCCGTAGGAACGGATTGCCGACGTAAGTCGAGGACGTCCTGTACCTCAAGAAGAGTCAGTTGAAATCTCTGGGACACTTGATGAGGAAGGATGGCTCGTAAAATCTGAAACTCACGGGACAGATTGAGGGAAAGAGGGACAGAGAAAAGCTGCGCGTAATATGGACTTGAGCAAATGGATCGTAGAACAAGGTTTGGGAGAAATTACAAAAAGAGAAAATTTATTAAGAGCTACAAGAGGGGGAGGGCCATGATCGCCTACGTCCTGAACGGACGTGACACATAAAAGAAAAAAGAAACTAAAAATATTGAAAGGTACCTATCTTTGAGGCCATTAATGGTGTAAATAAAGAATTGAGGGTCCTGAGAATTTAAACATTGATATAGTTAAATTCTCAGGAGTTCTTCCCTGATTGGATTGGTGGGGGTACCATCGGTTGCTTGGGGTTGATGAAGTTCATGTAAAGAAATAAAACTTGGACTTTAGGTTATTTGCGTCGGTGAGACGAGATGAAATTTCGGTTGGGGTCGTTGCATTCAGTTACGCGCTAATATCCTTGCGGAAGACCTGAATTAACTTTTCTCCAGTTATGGGTTAAATAGTAGAAAAAATCATTGTATTTCTCAAACAAAATTCTTAATGAATATATTCATTCGCAAAAATTAATTATTCTTACAATCCAAAATATATGGCTTACGGCCATACCACATTGAAATACACGTTCCCTTGAAGTTAAGCAACGTCGAGCATGGTCAGTACCTAGATGGGTGACCGTTTGGGAATCCCAGTTTTTGTCAACTTGGATGTGCGGTTGGTACAGCTTACGGCCATATTACTTTGAAACAGCGAGAAGCGTGAACCCATCTCTTAATTGTTGTTGTTTCCAGGTACTCCCTGACCCGGGGTAGTAGCATCTGTTTGGGTCCCAGCTATGGGCAAATGCTGAACCCCAAACAGAAATCAACAGCACATGTAAAATGAGCAAGAATAGATTTTACGATCTAACAAATATATATTTTAAAAAACATACATTTACCCTGAAAGTATAAATTATGTACAAAATATTTGTAGTTGGAAGTATAAAATTACGTATTTAGATATCGGCATTAAATAACCCATAGAGGTTGATATGCTGCTAAGCAAAATCAACCAATCAAAAATCTATATTTATAGTAAAATTACCAACAATACATATTTAAAGCAAAATGATCAACAATATATTTTATCTGTAGTTGAAGGTATAGAATTACATTCAAAATATATTTAGTTGAAGCCATAGAATTATTTTCAAAATATTTCCATTTCGACACTAAATAACCCATAGAGGTGTTGATATGCCAATAAACATAATTAACCAAATCCAGTATTCACCGTCTTATAAGAAGAATAATATTATATAACAGTTCTTTAAGATTTTTAATTGTTTGATTTTGACATTCCCAATTTGTAGTTCGTATTTTGGTCTGTCCCTTTTGCTGACAACCATAAATTCTGTTTTCATATAATAGATGCTTAGTCCTTTCTTCTCGTTTTCCTGTATTATTTTTCTGTGTTTTGACCGCCAGTAAATGACGTCTGTCTCAGGATCGCATCACTATGAAGGTGAAATAAGTCTGGCGGAAAGACACATCCTTGACTTATGCCCCCCTTTCTATTTTTGTGTATTTACTGAATTCATTTTCTGTCCGTATGCAGTTTCCTCCCGGTATGAGTTTTGGATTATTCTAATATCTTTTTAAAATAAATCAAGCTTACCTCGTTGTTCAAACAGTTCTTTGTCCCATATTTTTTTTTACAGTAAGGTTCATCCTGTACAAGGCCCTGGGTCCACTCGAGGTAAAAGATTACGTTGTTATATGTATTTGTTGTTGATAGAGGACTTCTTTTCTCGTTTTTTTTTTTTACTGAAAATGAAGTGAATACAACGTACAACGAAGAGACTTTAAGACACGTGTTGACATTAATGACAACAATGTGTATTCTCTTTTCGTGAATGTTCTCTACAGCGTTAGTATTGTGTGCTAAAAATGTTCTTGGTGCTATTGTCTCTTTTGTTTGTTTAAAAGTTTGTGCTTACTTATTTTTATTTGTTCCGTGAATATTGTTGTTAAGAGTAGCCTTTGAGGCCGTCAACTATTGATTTTCATGGAGCGATGATGATAAGTCTGTGTTGTTCCTTTTACTGCTACTGCTTGTGGTGCGAAGTTCGTTTTTATAATGATGAAGTTTCAGATTTTAAACTGATGAAATATCATCCCCATCTGGTGGAAAGATTATCTTTTTTTTACCAGGATAATGAATTATCCTTATTTTCAATCATCGGTGTTGTTTTTAGAATTATGAAATTCTGGATCATAACATAATCTATAAAACATAGATGTATATATGTATACTGGTATAACAGGGACGGTACCCCTTGGTTCAGCGTTTTAGTGTGATAATTTCTAATGACGATTTCAAGCAGAAAGTAATTAAGATTAAACTGTGAGAATGTTGCAGTTTTTTGTGTATATGTATGTACTAGTGAGCTAGCCAAAATGAGCTGACTCATTTTATAGTCCACCAAGAGAAGGGTTAACCAATCAGAAAGTTCAAAATATTCAATGCGACGTGTATAAAGGCAGCCATTTTGTTTTTTTCTACCAAATTAGCCAACCGGATATCGAAGACTTAAAGAATTACTTAACAGACACTACTTTCTCTGAATCTTCACTGCCAAACTCTGATATCGAACACATTACGGACTTCACTGGATTCCATATTCAGAGACTACGGCAAACATGGTCAACAGAAAACACACACACACACACACACACACACTAAGTGCTGAGGAGAATAAGGGAAGAAAGACCAAATTACAAATATTAATTAAAAAGCGTTTGAAGAAAGCACTGGCAAGATTTGAACCTGAAATAAACCGAGCAGAAGTCATTAACATTTGCATATCTATAAGTCTACCATTCGTCCATGCTTAGGATGTTGCTGCTACATATGTTCTGGTGCCCTTGCTATCTACTGTGAGCTCTTTAATATAATCCAAAGAATAATCAGCAATATTATTGGTACTGATCTGGCGGCCAGGCTTCAATTACTTTCCCACCGATTTATGGTCTTCTAAAATTTCCGAAAGTCCAAAGAATTCTCACACTGCTTATTTAAAATACTATCAATCCAAAAACATTTATAGACTAACCAAGTTCAATGTTAGTATCTTTTGGGAACTAAACAATCCACAAGGCGCAACTGGTTTTCAAAGAAACGTCATGTTGAAAATCCATGCCAGAGGTTAGAAAATTTCTTATATAAACTAGCCAATATTCAAACAAGCCAGAGAGAGAGAGAGAGAGAGAGAGAGAGAGAGGGGGGTAGGTAACAAGATAGGCCGTCCGGTTTTAATCCTCCCCCCTCCTCCAGTTGAGTCCTCTGCATGAAGATAAACTACATCCGGCAGCAAGGCCTCTGATCGAGAGATTGGAGGTTTTGAGGAGCGTGGAGTCACCTCTTAATTACTGTTGTTCCCAGGTCCAACCTCACCCGGAGTGGTAGCACTGGTTAGGGTCCCAGCTATGAGCAAATAGTGAACCACCAAAAACAAAACACTACGAAAGTATAAAAATACATTTTTATATGAAAAAATACCAACAATATAATTATAAAGCAAAATGACAGACAATACATTTTATATGTAGTTAAAGCAATAAAATTGTTTTCAAAATATTTGAATTAAATTTCGGCATTAAATGACCCATAAGGCGTTGATATTCTGAAGTATCTCCATTTATTACGAATTACTGCTAGAATAATTTTCCTGTTGGAAGGCTACATAAAAAGATTCATAATTATTTATTCCATACATACTTTGAAATCCAATGTATTATCATTAAACCCATTGTTAGATATCAATAGATTTTGTTAGTTTATGCGCTGAAATTAGTTGACCACGACTGCAGAAATGACAACGACCAATGGGTGATATCCCCGTAGAATTTGCTTGCTGATGTTGACATGCCATGACCGTGATGATAAAAAAAGACACTGCCAAGAATATTACGTTTTTCGTAAAGATGGGACAGGAAACGACAAGTTGACGAAACGAACCAAAAACAAACAACAGAAACGGCGAATCCGACAGCGAGGTATTATTAAATTTACCGCATTTCAAGTGTATGAAATATTGTTTGTTGATTTGACGTATTGAGAGAATGAGTACTCCTGAGCGAAGGAGTACAGATATTAGATGGAAAAAAATCTGGTTAATCGAAAAAAGTTCTGTTTAAAAATATTAATTTGAACCTATAAAATACTTATGAGTAAGGTATCGGGAAGATTTGAACATAAAATAAACCAAGTAAGATTCATCTGTCTCCAAGGACTGAGGCATGGCACGTGGTATTAAAACAATCCATCCCTGTGATCTAAATAAAGGGTTTTGTTAGAAATTCCAATGTATATCACTTGAAGAAGGCCGGAGGGTACAACGGCCGAAAAGTCGTGAATATGGCAATAATGATGAGGACAAGTGTTCGAACGATGTATATATTTTGTGAAATATGATTGTATTTATTATAGGGATAGATAAATCCGGGCAATGCTGGGTACTTTTGCTAGTTTTCAATAGACGTTCTTGTAAATTTCATATAAATGGTGGAGTTAATGTGTGATTTTTTCCGGCCAAGACCAATTTGATTGTGTTCATGTATGAACCACCGATATTCATACGATATTAGACCAATTTTCAAAATCAACTTTGACATGCTATCAGTAGATCGTTGTTTTTAACCAGTAACCATTTTCGGCCTTTGAAAGTCTGTAGTGTTCTTGCTTCGTGGAGCCTAGGGCAATGAATTTTATTAAATCAAAACACGTTTTAGTTCTCTGCACGGAAACGGGACTCTCATCAACGCCATATGTTTGAGTTCAAGCGCGAAAATATGACTGAAGGCGAATTCTGTTTCCTACACACCGATGCACAGGCACACACATCCATTTATATGCATATATATATATATATATATATATATATATATATATATATATATATATATATATATATATTTTATTCAGAAGTAAACTGTTGGTCTATCGTTAATAATTTTCACTCAGGAATTCCTTCTTATTTTCATCAGATAAAGATACGAAAGCTCCTTTGACGAAATTCCGTTTTGTAAATGTAAAAAAACATGGCAACTGTAAATAAATGCTTCTTTTCATACAGTCTAAGTAATTACAGAATAGTTCATTATACAAATAAAAAGTTCATAGACAATTTTTTTTATCATTTCATCACAAGGAAGGTGATAAATCGGCTAAGACGCAAAGGGAGGTGACTGGAAGGGAAAGAGAATTTGACAAAAAATAAACAACTTTTTATGCTAATATCTTCGTGAATATGGGAGCCTAAATCGGGAATGGAAGAGTGTCGGACATTTATCACATGGTATAGCGGGTTATGGTCTTGGATATATATATATATATATATATATATATATATATATATATATATATATATATGTGTGTGTGTGTGTGTGCGCGTGTGTGTGCGCGCTATGATTTATATAAATGAATATGTCTGCAAAGACAATATTGATACAAAAAGGAAACTTATCTTATTACAACGCGTTTCGTTTGTTCAGGAACTTCATCAGGAAAAATATAGGGCTTTATTGAGAAACATGTATTTATAGACACAGAAAAAGCAACATTGAGCTAACCGCTCCAATTTCACATGTTTTTTAAGGGAAAGTGAATTAATTTTGCCGTTGTTATTTTTTCCTCTTATCATTCATTTCGTGAATATATATATATATATATATATATATATATATATATATATGAACCCACAGAAAAAAATAGACTTAAACCATCAGGACATCATTTTACCTTTAGGAGACTATTTATCAACACTTTATCAAAAGGTGAACGTTGGCGAATAGAAAAAAAAAAATACTCAATGGCATATTTGTAAACAGCGAATGAGGAGGGGAAATTGGAACACGATTAAAATAAATTTTAATTGTAAACAAATATTTATTTGACAGTCCTGATTGTTCTGCTGATTACAATGACACATTTTTTCCATCTTACATGGAGCTCGCTCGATCCACCATCTTGAGGCTGTGGATATTAAATTTCATTAGCCGAGCAAAAAGAACACTTCATTCGGTCCTTATATTTGATCGAGAGAATAGAAGTAATTTTTTCTATTTTATACTCATTTTTCAACTTTTTATTTTATTTTTTAGTCGTTAATTTGTTCACAGTTTTTAAATAAATATTGTTTAGATTGTGATTAGAATGTTATGGTATAAGACTGACGTATGTGATGTATTAAAATCTAAACAATATTCAATTAAAAAATCAGTGGATACTGAGGTCAATACCGAGTAGCGACAATCTGTTTTATACTTGAACCCAATCTTCAGGTCATAAAGATTGCGTTCAAACATGAAATAATGCATGCAATATTTCACAGTTCTAGCATCACTCCTTCATAGCCAGTCTATGAATTTTTCAGCCCACCTTAGCATCTTGGGATCGAAATTGTGGATAAACTATTCGATGTCCACGTTTGTTTTGTTGTCTTTCGTCAAATACTTTCGACTTTTTCAGTCATTTCCAAGAAACATGTGCTGTCTGTGCGACAGGCTGCATTCCGTTGGTTACATCTTAATACTTTTGAGAAAGCTGAAAGTTTAAAACAACCCATATTTATTCACACACACACACACACACACACACACACATATATATATATATGTGTGTTTTGTGTATATGTATATATAATCCTAGTGAGCCAGAAACTACCTATCTAAGTTTCATCTAAATGCATCAACTGTGCGTCCTGAAGATCCACTTTGATAAAACCTACGTAGGTAGTTTCTAGATCACTAGGATTTTTTATACTTTGCTTTACTTAGTGCATAGAACACTATACGTTTTTTCTTATTTTACTCGATTGTTTTTTTTTCCATTTCGCTTGGCATTACGGCGTCAGGCGATTTTTTTCTACCTACTCGGATGATTTTAGTTTTTTCTTTTCTTTTTTTTTTTCTAAATTTTTACCCAGACACCAGTTTGTTTAAATATATTTTTATTTGCAAATTATACTAACTGTTTTTTTTATATACCAGTCGAGTATAGGTATCAAAATAAACATTATCTATCTATCTATCTATCTATCTATATATATATATATATATATATATATATATATATATATATATATATATATATATATATATATATATATATATAAACTAGAATGGAATCTAAGAACAATGAACCTATTTTCCTGTTTAGCTTTCTGCCTCTTTTGAATCCAAAGGGCTCTAATTAACTCTGAATATGGTTAAGTATATCACCTCACAGGTTTTTCTTTCAGATAAGCAATATGGCTTTCGCTTCTCTAAGCCAACTGCTGATGAGTTATCGGTTATTAATGAAGGAATCTGTCAAGCTTTAGATAAGAATAGTGAAGTTGATTTCTGGGTGAATTTTTGATTTGATCCAATTTTTCTTATCAAATCGCGAAATGAAATTTATCTTGAGCAGTCATTCTTCTAGATTTTTTTGCATCAATGAGTGTGTTCACCTTGGATTACTTTGTTCTTAGGTTTCATTACCCATGTTCTCGATGTCACCAGTTCTCGAATCTGTATCTCTGCATCAGTTATTTACTTCTGTCTCAGTGGTAAGTCTGATAGGTTTGATAAAGTCAAATTGGCAGCTGATTTAAAAAATGACCATAAATAGATTTGTAACTGGGGCAAGAAATGGCTTGTTAATTTTAATGTCTCTAAAATGATACTGCTCTCTTTTAATCGTCATAGAGGACTTTTTTTAGCCTTCCATCAGTATGGCTGATGCTAACCTCGGGTTAAAGTTAACTGGCATGAAGCGGAACGATTATATTGAACCAACTGCTACGTCCGTCGCTAGGAAAGTTGGCTCACTGTGTCGTTCTAGACAATTTTTATCGCCCGAATCTCTCTACCATTGGTCCGTGCATTGAATATTGCAGTCAGATCTGCCTTGGCGTTTCTATTATTCATTTAAAGATTCTTGATGAAATCCAAAGAAGAATATGCAATTTTATCGATCCTGACCTGGCATCTCAGCTTCAGTCACGTTTCCACTGTAACGTAATTTCACTGTGCCTTTTCTATAAATAACTTTATGGTAATTATGCTAACGAACTTTCCTCTATGCTACCTAGATTTTATTAATTTAAGTGCAGTACTAGATTGGCAGCCAGGTCTCATCCTTTTACAGTTGAAATGGCGAGATGTGACCATAAGTTCTGTGTTGACAGTTTCTTCCCTTGCACTTCTCGCTTGTGGAAATCTCTTCCGGCTTCTTGCTTCCCAATCAATTTTTATGTTCTAACATTTAAATGCAATGTCAATCATTATCTTCTGTCTTCTTGATTCTTCTTCTCTTATTGTTCTCTCGCTTTAATAGTTTCTTTTTTTAGTTTATTTCATATTCAGCAACATCTTGTGTCTTTATCGTCTTGCTTGACGTGAAATGATAAAAAAAAGCTACAGTTGCACGACCGCTTTCCTTTGAAATATTTCAGCAATTCTTTGAATTGCATCTTGTTGAAATGATAATTATTTCAACGAGTTTAAACATGTTTTCACTATTAACGACGCCACGCCGTAAGAGGCCTTGTCCATCATGCCTCGTATTAAGCCTGGGATTAATGTCTTTAACATTCTGCAGCAGTGTAATGACTTAATTATTAGATCGTTTTCTGAGACAATTTTCTCGGTGTTTTATCTGGCCAGCAGTAAGACCTACAACCTCGCCTTCGTATGACAAAGTTTCACATGAAATTTGTGATATGCAGTCAACCCAGGGTTTCCTGCTTTTCAAGAATTTATCTTGGATATTTTTGTTTTCATTCAAATATACTGTCTCCTACAGAGGGTAGTGAAGGAAAGCGAGAAGAAAGGTCATCAGCAAAAGGATGAGGTCAAAGTTTAAACTAAAATGCGACACTGCGATCCGAAGATGTATGTTTATAAATTATTAAATAATTGTCGGACTAAATCCATTTCATATTATGTTGTCAATGATTATGTTAAGGTAAGTTTCGTGAGCGGATATGGTCTTTCGGGAAATATTGTCGAAGATTTGTTGTTTATAAACAGTAATTTGAACTTTGCTAACGAGACGCTTCTTTGTGGCTGAATGGTTAACAACACATCAGATCAAGTGATGGTTCCCTTTGAGGTTACAGGTTCGATTCCAGTCGGAGAAGCACATATTCTCTACGGAATTTCTCGAACATTCAAGCCGATAAATGTAATAAATATTGTTTAATTAAAAAACGGAGCATTTACATAAATAAATTGCATCTATTAAAAATTACGTATTAAAAGAAAATATATTAAATAATTATCGTACTTAATCCATTTCATAATATATATATATATATATATATATATATATATATACAATGAAATATAATTTTAAGATATGCTATATTTATGGGTTAATGTCATGATAGAGTGTATTTAAATATAAAAGTAGACATTGAACTCCACACCTTGAGGCGATAGTCTGTTTCATGCTGAACGCAATCGACATGTATATATATATATATATATATACACCCACACACACACACGTATATATATATATATATATATATATATATGTCGATAGATAGGGATAAAGCGCATGTAAATACAAAAATGAACATTGAAGTCAACACTCAGGGCGACAGACTGTTTCATGCTAAACGCAATTATCAGGTGACCTGATGATTGTTTTTAAAACAGTCTGTCAATCTGAGTGTTGACTTCAATGTTCACTTATATATATATATATATATATATATATATATATACACGGATGGTTACTGAAGGTTTTCAGGCAGATATTGTTGTAAGTAAACTAAAATAAGGAGAGGAATCTTTTCTTGGTTGGGTCGAGAACTTTTTTAGAGCTAATTTTATTGTAAAATCATTGGTTTTGATAATAAAATCTAACGTACGAGTGACAATAATGTTGATTATAATAATTAGTCGGCTGCTTTTGTTCAATGTCGAAACTTGATGGATCGTTTTGAAAAATGTTCTATATTGATATAAATATTATTAGAGATTATTATTCATTTCTGTTTCCGCCTGTGACTGATTACAAATAAACATGACTTATTTCTTGCTATTAATAACAATTTCAAGCAAGCCTATTTAGTATCTGTCACTCATTAGTTGGTGACCACAGAATTACGTCATCTCTCTATTTATGTTTTGGTTTTTCTCCACTTCTCTACCTGGAAGGCACCTTACCCTGAAGACACAATTTAGTGAGCCCTGCAATATGTCATTTAATGTGCTCACATATTTTCAAAGATTTGTAACAGATGGTATCCAAGAATGGAGGCAAATTAGCTACATTTCTAAGAATAGATAATTTTGTTCTGTCTTCGTGATGATGTGCATCATATCGTTCTAGAATGTTTCAATGTGATAATCATTTTTTTCCTTTATTATTTATTTTTCAATCGTTTAAGTCTTTTCTTTTTTCTTTCGGTCTTTCTTTACAGAATATATAACCCCAATAATAGTAGCATCTCTATTTGCGCATAAAAAATTATGTCAAACATAACATAAAAATAACGGAATTTGAGAAAATCCGCAGTAAATCACTGATACCTCCCGGCAAATAGATTTCCCGCCCCAATGCTAAGCCCTCGAGGGTGTTATGAGGTATATTGACAGCTGACAAGTTGCTCTTCAGCTTGCTTTGTTTGCAACTAAACCATGGGCGTCCTACATTCCTCTAGCCCTTATCTAACTGGCTTAGGATCTCAGGTATTCTGTCATCAGACATTCTCAAGACATGACCATTTCACCGCAACTGGCACTGTATGAAGAAAGTCTCAATTCCTTCAATATTTTACATTTGGATGTCCTGTCTTGAAGACTAATTCCACAGATGGCACGCAGAGAGCACTTATGGAAAACATCCAGCTAGCGTATATGGTACCTGTATGGAGTCCACGATTCTGAGCCGTACAAAAAGATATATATATATACAGGGTGTTATGGGTAAATTGTCGCCATTTTATTTTTTTAATTTTGCACATGCGCGTTGTTTGTTTTTGATTTTGTCGTCAGCACAGTATAGTAAGGTCAGTTGGGCACCGCCTTTGAAAAAAAGAGCAACATGGCACAATTCACTCAATCAGAAAGCTCCAATACAAATATTTCAGAGTGTTTTAGAGTCAATCTGAAGACAGCGCGGAGGACCTGGAAAGAGTTGGATGAGTTTAATGATTACGAAGGTGTTTAAGTGATTACTGGTGATGGCGACAAGCCTCCATTCATCTTCCCATAGGGCCTCAGACTCAACATGAAGGCCTGCATAAAGTCTACGAGCAGGTTTTGCTGCCCCAGGTCAAGAGGGTGGCTGCTGGAAGACTTTATGTCTGGTAACAGGACCCATGTCATACAAGCAGGAGAACCCAAACATGGCTGTCAAACAATTTCTGCGACCATATTCCCCCTACATCTGACCACCTAATACCCCTTAATTATTGTGTGTTGATCGATAGACCAACAAAATTGTTTGAGGCACTAAAGATAAACTGGATGCAAGGATTATGTAAACATTCATTAACTTAAGGAGACCGTCCAGAAGAGTTGCAGGAGATTTCGAAGTCGATAGGAGGTCGTGGTTGAAGCCAATGGCGATTTTATTTAATAAACTTACTCTTTACTATTTCAAGATATTTTTGTGCAATTTTGGTAAATATATATGTTAAAATCAGATATCAGTGTTATTTTCGTTTTTGCATAATTTAGACGAGAATTGGAATGGCCAAGGATGCATTCCCGAAGACGGATTGGAATGGCCAAGGATGCATTCCCGAAGACGGATTGGAATGGCCAAGGATGCATTCCCGAAGACGGATTGGAATGGCCAAGGATGCATTTCCGAAGCTGGGCAGAGTACTGCGAAAAAGGAGGATTTCTATGGTGAAAAAGAAAAGAATGCTGAGCTGCAACGTGACACCTGTCCTCCTACACGGCAGCGTATGTTGGACGGTATCCTCAAGGATGAAGAAGAGAGTCGAGGCGGCGGAGATGTGGTTCTACAGAAGGATGCTGAGGATATCATGAACCGAGCATGTGAGCAACGATGAGATCTTGGAGAGGATGGAAACAAGAAGGAAGCTTATGCTTAACATAAGGAAGAGGCAGATGAAATTTCTGGGACATGTATTGAGAAAAGAGGGTCTGGAGAATCTGATAGTCACGGGACGAATAGAGTGGGGAAAAGAGACAGGGGAAAGCAGCGCATGACATACGTAGCGGGCTTGGACAGGTGGATGGCGGAACGTGGTCTGAGGGAGTTGGCAGAAACAAAAAAAAACTGTTGAGAGCCACCAAGGATAGGGGGAGGTGGAGTGCCACGATCGCCTACGTCCTGAAAGGACACATAAAAAGAAAAAGAGACGACAATTTATCCATCACACCCTGAATATATATATATATGTGTGTGTGTGTGTGTGTAAATAATTCATGAATATCATTTTTAATTAAACAATATTTTATTTTTACGACAAAGAGTATTTTCGTAGATATCCATAATTTTGTAGAAGCCCCGTTTTTTAAACAGTGTGAATTACTTCTACCGGCCTGGGCATTCGAAAGTCTTAATTTAAAAAAAAAAGTGCTTTCTGGTGTAGCTATTATAATAACATTTAGTGTAATAAGTAATATATTGGTATTTCACAGAGCGCGCCTTTACTATACTGATCCTAGATAGTCGAGCTGATATAAATGTATAAATGCTTCCATCAGTTGATAAATATTATGCTTCTTATAGTAAAGTTTATTACACTTAAAAACTAAAAGAGTGTGTAGTGTGTAATCTTTTTGGGATGACTCATTTACATATAAAATTTTAAAGTCTATAAATAGCTACAGCTATTTCCCATGAGGCAGTTGAGTGCATACTATTTCTCGTGAGTCAGTAACATTATAATACAATGCTGGGTAGACAAATTAGAGCCTCATTGAACATGCCCTATGCTACCAATGAAAATATATTGTATAAAAAGAATAGTGAATCGAATCTACAAGAGGCAAGATTCATAATACAAAATGGAAAGAACACTAGAAACAAACGCAAATGGATTATTAACGCGCATCCAGACCAAAAATTAGATTGAAACACGACAGCGATGAAGAAATATACAGTGATCTGAAAGTTGTGAAAGCGAAAGTTTCAAGAGAAGACAAAAACATGACAGTGAAATCAAGTGAAATCGAGACTCTGAAGATGAACAGACTCTACAGAGGAACACTCTTATGCAAAAAGATCTCCCATATCTAGACATATATCTCTTAGGGAAACGGGGGAAACTAGTGAGGGGACAAAATCTCCCAGAAGAAATAACGAGGACAATAAGGGGATAAAACCTTTTCAGCACAGGGAGATGAGTTGACATGTGAAGTCTCAAAGACTATAAATACCTACAGCTATTACCCATGAGGCACTTAAGTGCATGCTACTTCCTGTGAGTCAGTAACACTACACTAAAATACTTTGGTAGACAAAGTAAAGCCCCATTGACCATGTCCTATGCTACTAATGAAAAACTATGGTATAAAGAGAATAGTGATTTTTTTTGTTTCTGGTGACAATAATTCATTTATTCTAATTATTAATTAATTAATTGCTAATTTGGTTTTTATTCCTCAAGGACACATGGCACAGTGGATAAAGGCGTTGGTTAGATCCAGTGACAGGACCCAAAGAGTGTGAGTTCAATACCCGGTTAAGGCAGTGGAGAACTTTCAGAGGGAAAATTAGCAGGAGATAACTGATAACTGACATCCATCAAACATGGCACGTGGAACTAGAACAGTCTACCCCAGTGAGCGAAATAAAGGTTTTCAGTTCTAAATTCCAACCACACGTTGTGATAAATATGGCGACAAAGATGAGGACAATAGTCCGAATAATGTACATAATACCTCATCTCAGAAATATAGACAGACTTTGGTTTTTATGCTATTACTACTATTACTACGTGTTCTAGCACGATGTTACAAGTCATCGTGACCGATAGTTTGAGCGCACTGATCTTGTTCGCATCAGATTATGCTCACTCTCCCATAAACTCTAATGTCCGCTCAGCCTAATTGCACTATAAAGTACAGTTTAAATATGACTGAACAGGCGTCTGCAACGGGGATTAGCTAAACGCTTAACGCAGACAGGCATACTCGGAAACGAGTATTCGACAATACTACTACTACTACTATTAATATTATAGTTAATATATAATAATATAGTTACTAGATCGCTACTCATAATGCTTGTTTTTTTCTACCCTGATATGTCCACACAGTAACCCTCTATCTTGAGTCGTCCTGGGTATGACGATAAACTACATCCAGCAGCAAGCTCTATGATGGAAAGGTTTTCAGGAGCGTGGAACCACCTCTTAACTGCTGTTGTTTCCAGATCCACGCTGACCAGGGGTGGTACCACCGGTTACGGTTCCATCTATGGACAAATAGTTAACCCCTAAACTGGTGTCAAAATATTATGAAAGTATAAAAATAGATATTTATAGTAAAAATACCAGCAATATTACTGAATTCTTGCAAAGAATACATATTCTATTCATACGAACCGACCCTAAAAATCTTGTCGGCATTAAATAACCCACTGAGGTTGATATGCCATAATAAACTAAGCCAATCTACCTTGAGTGGATCTTGGGCCTTGCATTGGTGAACATCAGTAAAAAGATGCCTTGATCTTGACCCCCGTCCTTCTCTTTATCCTTTCCTCAAACACCTCTTTTCTTTGTAACCCCTTGCGTGCTAGTGGCACTCTCGCTTTGCTTGGGGACAAAATGCTTATAAAAAATTAAAAAAAAAAAAAAATACCGTAGAATTAGTATTATGTCGAAGCTTACCCCAGAGTTGAGATAGTTGTAAATTTTTTCGTTGGCTCCGGTGGAACGGCATATTCAGTTCAATTAAAGATCCATTTTGTTTGACGCTGTTCCCTTTTTTGTAAATTGAAATTCAATCAGGTCATTTTATTTATTTTTTTTTTTTACAGCAGAAAACGAAACGAAAAGATTTCATAAAATGAATGCCCTGAAGATAAATAAATATTATAAAAGAGAGACCTTCCAACAACACGTGAATTATGGAAACACCTCCCAACCCCTGACCCGCATTTCTTATTTTTATCATTCGGACGATTTTGTTTTTTGCTTGTTTTTTTGTTGTTTTTTTTTTCTTTCTTTTTGTGTGTGTGTGTGCGTGTGTGTGTATGTCATTGAGTTTTCTTTATATGCGACCCGCCCACATACATGATTGGCTTGCATAAAAGCCACGCCCACCCATAGCACATGGTTCGTTCTCAATGGACGACTACTAATCAGAAACACAGAATTATAGGTTGGCTGGATAGCGTCTCGCAAAGTGTGGAGACACAGAAAGAATTCTCTTACATAAGCAATACTAAAATACCGAATGCCGTTTATTACATAAACAGATAACAAACAAAAGAATACATTTACATAAGTATACATATATATATATTTCTGCAAATGTTTTTAAATTCACTTTTATATTTGAATGTGGTTTGATTTAAATCCTGTTTGAAAAATTTTAGCTGCCTTTTTTTTTCTTCTTTTTTTTTCCGACAGTTATTTCATTTTGTTTCGATTCTTACGCCAAAAATATTGTGAGTAGAATTTCTGGAGAAAGTCAAAGACATTTAGACAAATAAAAAATAATGACGGTAGAGAACGGTAATGCTACAACGAATAATGTTGCACATCATCGGTCATCGACGTCGTTACAACAGCAGCCGACGGAAAATTCTGTACAGGTCAATGGAAGTATAAACGCGGGGCCGGCTAAGAACATGGACGGCCCTGTGCAACTTAAAAAGAACATCGGACTTTTCACTAGCGTTGGTATTATTGTCGGGACAATTATTGGATCAGGAATATTCCTCACCCCTCGGGGCGTATATGAAGGAGCAGGTTCGGTAAGTGTTAACACCGCATTTTTTTTTTTTTAAATAAACTACAAAAATTCCTTAAAGGCAGCGATTTTCAACAGCGCGATCCTCTTAAGGGTGCCGGGAATTATTGAAAAAAATTCTGAAAAAACACCCGGCACTGGTTTCACACTAAATAAGCTGCGCAAATAATTGAATAGAAACATTGAAATAAAGTAAGTTCATATTTGTGTATTTTTTTTTTTAAATCTATGGTTTTATTTCATAACATTTAAATGTATATACCCATTAAAAATGTTGTTACGTGTGCCGTGATATTTTCATTTGCTTCTAGGTGTGCTGTTTCTTAAAAACGTCGAGAAACACTTCCTTAAAGTAATGAAAAATAAATTAAGAATGTATTTTAGCAAGGCTCTCCACGACTTCTTTTTCTCTAAATAGTCTTGATAGAGTTCCGAGGCTTTGTTGGAGAAGAATTCTTTTCCATCCTCCAACCTCTGTCTCTCACTCTCTCTCCCTCTCACACACACACACACACGCGCGCGCGCGCACACACACACAGGCGTGATATGGCTAGTCTCTCATTGCTCTATCGCTACTAACGTGGAAAGTGCTCGGACGAAGTACATTCTTTGGTTCCGTCGGGTCTAGCCTTCACGACAAGGACCCGCCATGACACTCATATAGTAGCAAGCCCCCCTATTTCCTCTGTATTCCATCGTCAAGAAGTTCCACTGGAACAGTTTCTCTTCACGAACCACTGCTCTATGGAACAGACTTCCCAAGACGATGCCTCCCCGATCACTACAATCTTAACTTGACCGTTATCTTCCCCTCTTATCCGTATAAACTACCCCTTAACGTAATCCTCTACCTCAAGTGACGTCCGTGCCCTGTACAGGGTGAACACTACAGTAAAAAAAAAAAAGCTGGAAATTGCGCATTACCATCTCTGTTCCTTGGAAGTGTTTCTCCATTGCGTTCTCCACAGTTTTTGAAGTCAGAATTGTCATTCTCCCAGATTGGTTGCCCTACTGTTTTTATAAATTCAAGTCTTTGCGAAGAGCGTAAGTTTGAAGTGATAGCAACATCAAAATTGAAAGTCGGCCTACCGATTCCGTTCTCGATTTCATTGACCGTTACGGCACCCGAAGAAAAAAGTTTATTTTGGTTGATTTTAACAAACCAAATCTTGTTAGAATATTCAATGTCGAATTTTGCGCGGAGCACCTAGTGAGGATCGAACACAATTGTAATTATTAACCAGACGATACTCGTTAAAAAACATCTGAAAAAATGTATAACGTATATTTTCATTTTAATTTGTTGACACGGATATAGAAAATCATTTTATTATTTGCGAATTCTGTTCATTAAAGGTCGTAGAATGTAACGACCTCAACGTTGGGTAAAAGAAAAAATCGTCACTATTAATAACTTATTTTGCTTGAAATTCGTTTACAGATGATTTTATTTATTTATTTGTGTTAATTACTTCATTGTTAGCCGCCGACATAGCGTTGAACTGGAAAGGATGACACATTATCCAGAAAACTAGAGATGTTGGTCTCGCACGATGAAAGCGTCATAAGCTTCCATTTTGATATTTATATATATATATATATATATATATATATATATATATATATATATATATATATATATTAAAAAAAAACCGTTGATGGAATCAACAGACAACTTGCCAAAACCTAAAGCTCTTATACAGATAAAGTCTCGAATAAAACGATAATACCATACAATGAAAAAGGAAAAAAGGCTTCAAGGCAAAATTACCTAGCTTATATATATCTGTGTGTTGAACACTTTCCTTTCTGGTGTGCATACACGACAGACTCTTTTTAAGAGCTGCTTATATATATATATATATATATATATATATATAGAGAGAGAGAGAGAGAGAGAGGGAGCCTGACGTGTTATACCAGTAACTACATAGGAAGCGTCTGGCTAGCAAAAAAAATAGAATAAAGCAGTAATTCGACCTTGCTCACCAGAAGTTTCCTCACTTTTTTCTCTATATATACACACACAAACACACACACACACACACACACACACACACATATATATATATATATATATATATATATATATATATATATATATATATATGATGAAATAAAGAACAAATAAAAAGCATATATCAATCTAAGATGTTTCACTTTTATTAAAGCTTCATCAGAGATTGAGAGAAAACAAAACAAAAAGACAGAAACACTGGTAATTATGTTTGGGTCAATTCTCATTGGTCAAACACATGTCATGTGCATTAAAGTCATAGATAATTCTATGTATATTTAAGATTGTAAAGATTCTTGTACATCTAAGTGGGCATCAGATGGTAATGTGTATTCATAATTGTGTATGTGTGTCTATCTAGTGGGAGTTCCGATGTTTTAACCTTTGTCTAGGGTTAAACATTATCTAATTTATATGTACTCATATTCGAGAGACGGACAGACAGGCATACATGCAGACAGATAGACGGACGGGGAGAAATTCCTATTTGCCTGTCTGTTTGTCTCTCTGTCTGACTATCTCTCTCTCTCTCTCTTATATATTTTAAAGATATGGAATATTTATGGGTTCAAGTGTATCAGGCACAGAGCATATGTAAATATAAAGATGGCCTGACGATTGCATTTAGTATGAATCAGACTGTCGCCAGTTATATATATATATATATATATATATATATATATATATATATATATATATATCGAGAGATAGAGCGTGAGAGAAGACAGATATATATACAGCAGAGCAGATAGCAGAACAGACAGAGAGAAATAGATATTATCTAGTTCAATATATATATATATATATATATATATATATATATATATATATATATATATATATATATATAATATTTTTCCATGAAAGAGTAGGCACTGCTGTCAACATCTAATGGCTTGAAGATTCAGTTCGACCATAAAACAAACTGTCGCCATGTGTTGACATCAGTGTCAACCATATATATATATATATATATATATATATATATATATGTATGTATGTATGTATGTATATATAATTATATATATTTATTTATATATAGAGAGACACAGACAGACAGACAAAAATACAGAGAAACCAAGAGACACAGAGAGAGAGAGAGAGAGAGAAAGAGGGGGAGAATGAAATGAGAAAGAAAATGTGTATAAGTATGTGTATGTGTGTGTGTGAGAGAGGGAGAGAGAGAGAGAGAGAGTAAGCAGAAAACTTAACATTACATCGTGATTGTAAATTTAGTGCCTTAAGCGATGACCAATTGGACTATAATCTGATCTAATATATATATATAAAGAGAAATTTGGAAAAAAACAAACAAAAATCCTTAAATGCAATTATGTTGTTTAAAATGAATGAAATGTCGACGTCTGACGTTTCGGTTTAATAAACAAGACAATATTCATTAAAATACAATTCAGTTCAATTTGACAAAGACGATGGACATAAACAACAAGTCTTATCCAAAACAGATAACTGAAAATTTTTAAAATGATAAGCTTTCCGTTTAGCATGGTCACGTTGTCGTAATTCTACTAGGATCTAAAATTTCTATGTGTTTGCTTGGATAAGACTTGTTGTTTATGTCCATCGTCTTTGTCAAATTGAACTGAATTGTATTAATGAATATTGTCTTGAAAAAGGTTTATTAAACCGAAACGTCAGACGTCAACATTTCATTCATTTTAAACAACAATAATTGCATTTAAGGATTTTGTTTATTTTTCCAATTTTTCTTCATTCTGCCGGATCTATATCCATTTACATTTGCTTACATATATATATATATATATATATATATATATATATATATATATATATATATATATATGGATAGATAGATGGATAGATAGATAGATTATCTATTGTATAAATATCAACAAGAGTAAATAGATCAACCAATAGTGTGAAGAGGAGAAGGAAGAGACATATGAACAGAATGCGATCTATCTATCTATCTATCTATCTATCTATCTATCTATCTATCTATCTCTCTCTCTCTCTCTCTATATATATATATATATATATGTGTGTGTGTGTGTGTGTGTGTGTGTATGTGTGTATGTGTGCGTGTATAATGAAAGGCGGTCCATAGATGGATGCTTCTTATAATATGTAGATGCGTATGTAATTCTACTTGCGTTTGTGGGTCCGTTTAAAATTTGCCTTATTTACTCGTTAAGGGTGCTCGATATCAGAGAAAGGACGTTTGTTGATGTAGACTGTGTGGACAAGGAAATCATATATATATATATATATATATATATATATATATATATATATATATATATATATATATATATATATATATATGTGTGTGTGTGTGTGTGTGTGTGTGTGTGTGTGTGTGTGTGCATGCAAACAGATTCCCATGTTTCTAAATTGTCTGTAACTATCTCAGTCTGTTCATATCTATCTATTTATCTCCCTACCCGTCTCTCTCTATTTCTCTCTCTCTCTCTCTCTTTCTATCTATCTTTCTATCTATCTATCTACACACACACACACACACACATATATATATATATACTTCATTAAATAATATAGACAAGTGTTGTCTATTTAATTTATGTAAATTCTTTTCAAAACGTCTGATAAACTTAATAACATTATCATTAAACGAAGAAAGAAAATCACAAGCTTATCAGATGTTATGAAATGAATTTACATAAAATAAATAGACAACACTTGTCTATATTATTTAATGAAACATGTATGAATGAATAAATGCTGCCTAAATAAAACAATATATATATATATATATATATATATCATTCTGTTCATATCTATATCTTTCCATATCTATCTATCTATATATATATATATCTATATATATATATATATATATATATATATATATATATATATATATCCATGAATAAATATATATATGTATGTATTTGAAATTCAATCTTCTATGAATCTCTCACGTACATTCATATCTGCTCATGGCGTATCAAATGTAAACAAATGATGTCCTCCGATATTTTCTGTGGAAATTTCTCGGACATTCAGGCCGGTAAATATTGTTTAATACTGTTTATTATAAACAGAGCATTTACTTAAATATTTGTATCTATAAAAAGAATGTATAAACATAAAAATGTCTTAAAATAGTTTTCGTACTTTGTCCATTTCATAATGTGTGACATCATTTGTTTACATTTGATACGCCATGAGCAGACATGAATGTATGTGAGAGATTCATAGAAGATCAAATACAGTAAATTCGACCTTGCTAACCGAACGCTCCTCTATGGCCAAATCGGTTAAAGGCACGTCAAAATATATATACATATATACATACATACATATATACATACATGCATCTGTCATCGGTACTGTTTTACTCAAATTAAAGAGTGACCAAGACTGGCAACAACTGGCCGAAATATTTCCAAAAAAAAAAAAATAAATCATTCGTTGGAATTACAATTTTTTCTTTCTTTTACTACCAATGGAGACAACCATCCTAACTTTGAGATAGAAAAATGCGTCGGGAAAAAGAGACTAGATTTCCGTTATCAGTGATTGGTATGTTCTGAGATCGCTCAGATATTTGAAAACGTGGACCCAACTTAACATTATGATTTTTTTTGTCCATTGTGCATAGATATGTGTCGTCTGCATTCATATCTGTAGTTATATTTTAATTAACAAGAGATTATCAACAAACTAATATTAAGTTGTGATAATTGTAACAGTATCAGGGAATAAAGATTTTGTGACTAATAAAATGTACGGCGTCCACTTCTTACCTCCCCATCCCTTACAATTTGTCAGGTGACCGGTTTTTTTTCTTTAAAATGCGAACGTTCACCTTTGCATAGTGATAGATCACTTAATGCTATCTCTTTGACGGATCTAAATTAACCCTGATCACGACATTAATGCCATTTGATGCATCAGCGTTACATAAACACGAATGAATTGTTTGTTTTTTGTTGTCGCTTTGGGTTTGTACGCGGCTAATGAAAACCACTGAAGAATGACACGTAAATAAGTCGAGGTGGGGGTGGTCTATTTTTGATCTCATTATAGTAGTGTCTATCCCACCCTTCGTCAGTTCCTTGGTTAACACATACGTACGTTATGCCCTGCTAATACCTCATAAATAATGGACTATTCCGTTTTGATTGCGAGGAAAAAAGAAGACGTAACAATAACGCTACTTGGTTTCAATGAGAAAAAGAAAGAAAGAAACGCTTTGCCAATACCCCATAAATAATGGACTATAACGTATATCAGATTAATTGATTAATTCGTTTTCTACAGCTTATCAACCCCTAGCAGGTTATTTAAAGCCCCAAAATATTTTTAGATTGTAAGAATATTTTTTAGTGGTATGGGGTATTAATAATGAAAAGATAAAAGTCTTACTAATCAACCCATAGATGGGAGAAGGGGGGAGGAGGAGGAGGAGGAGAGTTGAATTCACAGCTTTTCCCAATGATATTTTCGCGTACGTGTATATAACGAACCCAACGGGAATTAACGCTCGGCTCTCCGATTAAGAATCCTCAGGCATTATCCATTACACGACCCACACATTCAAATTTACAACATCTGGTATTCTCAAGTGGTCTCCTGTCTAGATTCTCATCAGCCTCGACGTTGCTTAACTTCGGTGATCGTACGGGAACTGGTATTTCAACGTGATATGGTCATAAGCCTGCCATATCAGAGACGCTGTTTGATATTCAGTGCACTCAATTTGAATGTTGAACAGTATTTACATTAGTCGGACTATTGTCCTCATCTTTGTCGCCATATTTGTCACAACGTTTCGGCCGTTGTACGCTCCGGCCTTCTTCAAGTGGTTGGAATTTCGAACTGAACCCTTTATTTCGATCACTGGGGTAGACTATTCCACGTGCCATGTTTGATGGATGTCAGTTATCAGTTATCTCCTGCTAATTTTCCCTCTGAAAGTTCTCCACTGCCTTAACCAGGAATTGAACTCACCTTCTTTGGGTCTGTCACGGGATCTAACCAACGCCTTTATCCACTGTGCCATGTGTCCTGAGTTCAATTCCTGGTTAAGGCAGTGGAGAACTTTCAGAGGGAAAATTAGCAGGAGATAACTGATAACTGACATCCATCATACATGGAACGTGGAATTAGAACAGTCTACCCCAGTGATCAAAATAAAGGGTTCAGTTCGAAATTCCAACCACCTGAAGAAGGCCGGAGCGTACAACGGCCGAAACGTTGTGACAAATATGGCGACAAAGATGAGGACAATAGTCCGACTAATGTAAATACTGTACATAATACCTCATCTCAGAAATATAGACAAACTTTGAATGTTGGCATTCGTTATGATGAATTACGACACAAAAATATATTTTTGAAAATTGTTACCGTTTTTTGAGGACACAAATATTAAGTTTTTAAATATTAAGTTTAGGTTCACAATGGTAGCGCTGCAATTTCATTCCGGTGATCAGCGAAAGCGCAGCCTTATATGATTTATAATATTCTGAAGCTTTACAAATTTTATATAGACAAGATGCATGGCACAAGGACATTATTGCTAAATCACTGTGCCATCAAATAAGATCTTCATTTACTTCAAAGTAAAATTATACTAAACAATTAAGCTATATTATGATGTAATCATACTTATTATAAAACCCAGGTTGTGTGTGTGTGTGTGTGTGTCTGTGTCTGTACGTTTATATATTGGATCGGATTTCCTACATTTTTCAACCGATTTCAACAAAACTTCACAGGACTACGTAAAATTACATTGCGGTGGTTCTGACTGTGCCAAAAATTGGAAAAACACAATTGTTTTTGCACGAAATCAATTTGAAAACACGATTAAGAGGCATCGCTGTTTCGAGAATGAAAGTGGGACAACTCATATCGAGTTATACTTATTATAAAACCCAGGTTGTGTGTGTGTGTGTGTGTGTGTGTGTGTGTGTGTGTGTGTGTGTGTGTGTGTTTGTTTATATATGGGATCGGATTTCCTACATTTTTCAACCGATTTCAACAAAACTTCACTTTTTTTGGCAGGTAGTGTTTCTTATTGTCTTGCACATTTTTTTTCTTTATTTTTACATTCAGAATGCTTTAAAAATTTCATTTACAAGAAAATTGTTTATAATAAAATTGAAAAATTCTATTCAATCGGTAGACTCATAACGATTGAGAACAATTTTTGTTTGAGTTTGGGTTTGACCAATTCGTAAAAAAAAAAAAAAATCTAATTAAGACATGCGTGTCCGTCAACCTTAAACAATAATCTTTGTCAATTTTATTTTTCAGTCTTTATGATGGTCGATACTTGATCTGTCTCTTACATCCCCGGGCAATGCCGGGCTCTACTGCTAGTATGATATATACTGCAATAGTTTTAGTGTGATTTTCAATAAACAATGCAAATTTAAAACATTTTGTCTTATGATTTGTGCCCAGCAGTATTACGGTGTTATATAAAATTTTATCTATTTTTTGTTTTTATTAATTATGATCTAACAAATTATCTAACAAATTTTATTCATTGAGTCGCCTTTTTTTGTAATCTTTTACAATTTTTTACGCACTTTTTGCTTATCGAATACAGTAAAAAAATATATTTTGCTTGTGGTGATTCATAATTAGAATTCTGATTTGAATATATTTTCCATTTAATGTATTTAATACAAAAATATCAACTTAATTTGGAACTATTCCTGAAATAGTAAAATTTTGAATTCACTTTGCAAGTAACAGAATGCGAAAATTAAGTATTTCTCTAGATTTTTCAGACGATCTTTAAAACTGATCAAAAAATGATAAAGCTATGAATCTAATTTTTGGTGTCAGTACTTATCACATAAAACCCCAGCTTTTAGACTGAGTGCAATGTTGATCTCCTAAAAAACGTGAAAAATTAGCCTGCCCTACTGAGTAATTCTATGGGAGAGTGTCATTTCGTTTATGTACAATTGTCAAGTACAAGGCCGCGCAACCAGTCCTCGTGGTATTTAAAATGTGTGGATACATTCCAATATATGTCGTATCATTAAGTTTCGACAGATGATGTTTTCTTGTAATACTGACGGAAATGAATTTTTAAATGGTTGGCTATTGTGAATTGTTCACGGAAAATATGAATATTTGTCTTGGAAGAAATATATTAATTCGTTTTAGACTGTGTTCTTTGGATTAGTTGTGAAATAAATGAAAGAAAACTCGAAAATTAATGTAGTTTCCTTTTCATCAATAATCCATGTCTGACGAAAACCTAATCTGATTGCATTTTTAAGCACAAATAAAGGATTTATTTTCCTATGAATAATCTCAGATTTAAGATTATCTTGTAGTTGTCTAAGCCCGGGGGGGATGATATCTACACTGATTTTCAAGCCAACGTTTTACCCTCGGGCCTGTATTTACTGTCGAATTTGGCCATAGTGTAGACTCGGTACCTCAAGTGATCGGTAAAAAAAAAAAAAATTCCACAGTGAAAAAATGCCCCATACGTAATAAAAACAAATTTTTATCGTCAGTATGTTATTAAGAGGGAAAACCAATGGATTTTTTATTATCAAATTAAATTTTTTATCCTTTTTAGAACGTTTGAAATTTTGGTTAAAAATCTTGTTTTTTTTTCTTGCGTCAGCGGGAGGACCATAAATTAGTATAGAAAATTTTACCTGTTACCGAAATTCTGCTCTGAATCGTAAAACAAAAATGCAATAAAACTAAGATATTGTTTACGTAGAAAAAATTTTAATTGCTTATACGAATAAAATATATTATGGGCATTATTGTCTTGAGAAAAAAATTTCGATGAATAATTAATTTTTACATGAATTATTTTATTTTTTAAAATATTTAATTATAATTTATAAACTTTTAAATCTTTTAAATTTTTGTATTACTTTGTCTCGGTTAAGTCATATTAACTGAAAACTATATTTACTAATTATAAATGGAAAATCTTAGTACAATTCACCAACGGCCAATATTTTAAAAAGAATTTAAAAAATTTTCTTTGTGTTTATAAACGTACCGATTTTTTTAAAATACGGATGCCCATAAACGGCATTATCAGAAAATTATAACGATAACTATAGTAAATTTAAATCCAAAGTACCTAAAATTGAAGAAAACATTAGAATACGGAGAATATTTTCCTCAAGATTATTGAGCAGTTAAAAATGATATAAAGAGGGGATCACGTTATATTCCTCAAGTAATTTTTACAGATATAATCACCGTAAAAAACATTAGATAAACATGCGTCTTTCAGTCACGCCGTCAACCTGTCAAAACCGTAAATAAACAGCTACCACCGATATTTTAAAATTAAGTCAAGTAAACTTTCAATCAGCTAATATTCCTCAAATAAAATTTAGAAAAGTATATTTTATTTTTGAAAGAATTTTTAATAAAGAAAATTACATTACGATGACGGAAGGCTAAAAATAGCAGCGATATTATTGGTTGCAAAACGAAAACTCCTTTCAGTCAATTTAAATTGGTTTTTGAAACACAGCAAAATATTTTGCTTATTGAAAATATTAAATTTAATTTATTAGCTTAAAATTAAAACTAAAATAAAAGTATCGACAAAGATTTCTAATTTTTTAAAATTCATTTTAAACTTTAGATATCGCGTTTTCTGTGAAGATACCTACAGTACCTTTCACAGAGACAGCTGCGCAGTTATCATTTTAAACTGCGAAATTATACTGAAAAAGCAAAACTTGTTAACTTTTTTACAATCGGTTTCCGGTTGTAAATTTCGACAGAAAAGGATATTAGCGGCAAGTCTTTTACATTCATTATCATTCACGATATCACGATTCTTAGAGGAGATTCTTAACAGGGCTTTAGCGCAAGGAAACTCTGATTGAAACTTTTTTATATATATCTTTTTAAAATTATCACCAACTTACAAGCTTTTATTAGTTATCAATGCTGCTTCTATCCGCGTATAAAAACCAAGTTGGAAAAATTGACATTAAAACTTAAAACAAAAACCGATGAAGAATTTTTCCCAAAGGTCATGTAACTGTAATCCGCCTAACATTACATTTTATATAGCTATAAAGTGTAATGTTAGTCTTATTAGAAGAGCTATGAATGAATTTATTCTCCCATTTTTATTTCCCCCATTATGAACATTATTCATGATAAATAAACGGCAAATTCTGTCTATCCGCTCGTGTGTCAGAAACCCTTGTAACTTTTTGGAATCAGGATGATCCCGGGATTGAAATTCTGCCCGTCATCTGATGCTTGAACATCCAACATTAGGATATATGCCCGGATGAAGAAGGAACAGTTTTAAAATAACCGAAAAAAATAGTGATTTTAAAAGTTTTTAATTTATGTTGAGTTTAAAATAACACAAAACCTTTGTGAATTCAAAAATGTTTATTTTAAATTCAGTTTATCTCCAAAACTTTGTGAATTAAGGAAATCAATTTTATTTCTCTTAAAATGCCAAGAGATCAGAATTAAAGGTGAGAGCGTTTCGTGATGTTTTGAAGTTCCACAGAATTTGTGATCTGAAGTATTCAACTCAATTGAAGTTCCACGAAGAACTCAGTTTTCAGCCCAAATTGAAATTTCGGCCCAAATTGATCTTTCGGCCCAAAGTCGGTCTTTTGGCCGGAATTGGATGTATAGCTCGAATCAGAGTTAAAATGAGCTTTTGATGTTCCATAGTGAGGATTGAGGAATTCAAAGTTATTTCTTCAAAATTATCATTGCTGTTTTCTAAGCTGGACCAGAGGTTTCTTTAGTTTTGAGTTGGGGGCTCAATTAGCCCTGCGCAGAAGCTAGCTTAATGATCCACACAGTTTAGCTTTTAAGCTAGTGATATAACAACACCGTATTTCAAGGACGGAACAAAATGGCTGAAAGAAAAAGGAATGACAAATATGCTTTGTTCTCTGAGAGACTTTTATACGACTAAGTCATACACAAAATTATATATACATATTTATACGTATCACATACAGAGAAATATATAACACACATATATAACAACAAGCAGTGTGAAAGGAAAATATAAAAATAGTCTTGTGTATAATAATTCCCAACAGGAATCGTAGCTGCTGCAAATTCTTCTGTATTTCTGGAGAACCCATATTTATGATTCCAGATTCGAGAAGGTCGGATTTATCTGCTATGTCTCTAGCGAAGACATTCCTCAAACGGGGAAATGGAAGGTATTTGGGGTTTTTCCAACATGAGGACTGTAAACCGGAGATTTCTTTCTATACCTGGTGGAAGATATATTCCCAAAGGGAAACGGCGCCACGGTCTTGTAAATTGTACCACGTGCTGGAGAAGGCAGATTTAGCCTTGGCCAGGGGAAAAAAAAAGCAACTGTTTGTTTTGCCTCCTGTAAATCGATTGAAGGACTACCACTTTCGTTATTCTATCGAATAGTGACGTCTCTAAACAGCCGGCACGTGACCTACATAATATTATCTTCACCAAGGGGAGATAATTGCTTTTTTTCTAGGCCTACAGGCGGATTATACATAGGAATCTAGACTTTAATGAATTTAAGCGCAGTACTAGATTGGCGGAAAGGTCTCATCATATTATGCTTGAAGTGGCTAGATGTAACCGTAAGTTCTGTGCTAACATTTTGATTGGTCAGAATATCGATGTTACATTCATCATTACAATTGGTTCCCAAAAACAGAAATTATGACTCATTACAGATTCAGTTTTCTAACCATTAAGATGGAAGAAGCAGTGTTAGCTAATGATAAAAAAGAAAATACATTTGTCTGAAAGTCGAAATAGCTGAACACGATGTCATTCGGATCAGTTCTTAATAGAATAAACAATAAAACAAGAATGGTCATTGTTACTATTTACTAAGTCTAACTTAGTTTCGGCACAAGCACTGTGAGGATCAAACTTACTAACAACCTATTAGGTTGGGTTATAATTTCTGTTTTTGTTTATCAATTCTTAAAAAAAAATAAATTACAATATTATTTTATTCAATTCTATATTTGCCATTATTTGCAATGACTTGTTGCTACTTATCACGCAGCTCTTTGATCACTTTGGAGTAGAATTCTGTGGGTTTTGGTGTGAAAAATCTTTTAACAAAATCTTGAATATTGTTTTGATTAGACAAAAATTCGGAATTGGTAACTTCCAATTTCAGTCGACATCGTTATATTGGCAAATACAGGAAAGGTTTCAACTCTTTTCCCCGCACCTATGGGTTAATTAGTAGGATTTGTATCAGTAAATCATCATTATATCCAAAAAAAAATTACAAACTAAAAAATACAGCGTGTGGTGGATACCTTGTCTAAATGACTCAAAAATAAAAATAACACTGATATCTCATTTTAACCAAAATTTACCAAAATATTTACCAAAATTACACAAAATATCTTGAAATACTAAAGAGTAAATCTATTCAATAAAATCGCCATAGGTTTCAACCACAGCCTCCAGACGACTTCGGAATACCCTGCAACTCTTCTGGATGGTCTCCTTTGTTTAAGTTGGTGAATGCTGTCATAATCCGTTCCTTCAGTTCATTTTTAGTATTATAAGGAGTTTTGTTGGTCTCGCTCTCAACTACGACACACACACACACACACACACACACACACACACACACACACACACACACACACACACACACACACAGTTATGTACATATTTAACCATTTTCATTTATTTTTTTCCTTTGACTTTATTCAGACTGACGTCTTTTGTATAATAAAAACGTTAAAATTTCGTTTACTCTCTACCTTGCGACGATAGCTTGGGGGTATTGGGGGTAGAAACCCTAACTGATGCCAAATCGGTCGGGTTTCGATCCCGGCTTGAAGCAATCGGATGTCTAGGCACACTGATGAGCTGTGATACAGCGAAACATCTGTCTTTATACATACATACATATATATATATATATATATATATAGTTTATAGGGAAGCAGATCATTGTTCACACTTATATTGTTAAATATAACAGAGAACGAATGCCTATTATGCTTTATCATGAACCTTTCAGTGTCGTATAATGGCTTTATTTTCTTGAAACTAAAGCCATTATACGACGCTTTGAAAGACTCATGATAAAGTATAATAGGTATTCGTTCTTCGTTATATTTTAATATATATATATATATATATATATATATATATATATATATATATATATATATATATATATATATATATACACGTGTGTGTGTGTTCGTGTGAATATTCTCAGATAGAGTGTATCTGTAGCAATGAAAAAAATGAATAAAAAGTTACAAGAGGAAAAACTATTCTTAAAGTCACAATCCAAACAATATTCATTTAAAAAAATTCAAAAATATTGAATATTACTCGCCCCCTTTTACATTTTACAAGACTTTGTTCTCCACATGATTTGACTGACCTTTCAACCACCTGATGAACATTCATGAATGTTCACAAATTTAAAGGCCTTGATAAACCAATGACATTCTCGCTTAGATGTAAATAAACACGTGTAGCATAATAAATCCTATATTGCCTTAATAAACTTCCTCAAAGGACTACGAAACGCATCGTCTGAGGATAGTTTTTCCTCTTATCTTTTTTATTCATATATATATATATGTGTGTGTGTGTGTGTGTGCGCGTGCGTGTGTGTAATTGAGCTTGGATATACAATTTCAGTGCAAGATAATGGTATTAGCATGAGTGAAATATTTTAAATGGCGTTTTGAAACATTTTAGGGGCTTATTTTTTCTAATATTACAAAATATTCAACCCTCACGATGAATTGTCATTTAGTGTCCCTAATAGTCTTTTAACCTTTAAAGTCTACAGTTATCTAAATCCTTCAATTCCTCTCTAGAGTCATTATTATGTTATTTATTTGGCTCCCTCCAGGATAAATGCTACCCGACAACATTTTATAAAGTGTTTCCCACGCATCCATGTAGATAAAGATAACGATTCTACAGTTTCCGCAGCATTTGCTGTCAATGCGAAACAGCAGTACTCGAACCACTTCCTTTAGTTGCAATCTCTAGAGACCAGAGGTTATTTTAAAAAAAAAAAACTTATTCGGTATCACTCCATGGAAGGCAGTAAAGCCGCTAAGACACAAGGAGTTACCGGGTGGGAAGAATTAAGAAACATTAATAATGAGCGGAAAGAGGAAAGAGTAATCAAGAGGACAGTAGATAGAAATGTCTTGCTGGTAATATTTTTCTTTTTAAGAAATGTGCTGCTGGTAATAATATATTGCAGGGAATAATTTTTCTTTCAAAAATATCTTGCTGGTAATAATTTTTCCAAAAAAGTATTGCTGGTATTAAAATCTATTTTTATATTTTCATAGTGTTTTGACTCCTTTGTGGGGGGAGTTAACTATTTGCCCATAGTTGTGACCTTGACAGTTGCTACCACCCGGATCAAGGTGGACCTGGGAACACCAACCAGGTGGTTCCACGCTCCTCAAAACCTCCGAAAGGCCTTGCTGTCGGATGCAGTTTGTCGTCTTATCCAGCACGCAACTTTAATAATCCCTGAATAAACTTTAATATACTAAACATTCTTCGGAGAATTGAACCTGTTTTTCGTATATTTATAAACGTTTCGTGAGAAATGAAGGAAAATTCTTCCTTTAAGGAAAAATCAATCATTTTCCCTCTGGAAACACATCACCTTACTAAGACATTAACAATTTCAGGTTCTTCTTCGTCTATGTGACGCGTCCCTTCAGGACGTTGGCGATCATATCTGAAAAAGGATTTGGAAAGTTTGATGGAACACATGTTTAAAAATGGGGCGTCTACTCAAGTACGGTTATCCACTCAAAATAACGTTAGAAATAATAAAAACGTTGATTTTGTTATCTTCCCCCAAACACTATTCCGCCATCCATTTAATCAAAGCTCGCTAGGTAGGTTAGGTGTTGTTTTACCTTTACCTCTTGCCTATAATCTGTCCTGTGAGTATCAGATTTTCCAAACCCTCTTTCTTCATTCTGTATCCCAGAAATTTCAATTGTCTCTTCCTGATGTAAGAATAAATTTTCTTTTTATTTCCATTTTCTGTAAAAACTTTGCCATTGCTGACATGTTCGATATTTCGATCCTTCTGTAGAACCACATTTCTGTTTCAAGTCACTTCTTCATCTGTGATGAGATTGTACTGCATGCACTACCATATAGGAGGACTGATATTACATAAAAGCTCAGTACTCTTTTCTTTGTTTTTGTTGCTTCAAGTCACTTCTTCACATGTGAGGAGATTGTCCAGCATTCACTGTCATATAGAAGGACTGATATTACATAACAGTTCAGTACACTTTTCTTTGTTTCTCTTGCTTCAAGTCTCCCCTTCAACTGTGGGGAAATTGTCCAGCATTCTTTGCCATATAGGAGGACAGATATTACATAACAATTCATTATACTTTTTCTTTGTTTCTAACGAAATTTCCGTGTTTCTTAATACTTTGCTTAGCTTTTGAAAGTCATCTTTCGGTATCTTAATGCACCTCGGATTTCGCACTTTCCGTCCTCTCTGGAAATACTTCGCCGGCTTCATCTGATAAAACACCATATTAACGGAGCACACACACGTTATATCTGCCTAAAATCTTAAGCAGGCTTAATAAACATAGATAATTATAGGCGTCCTTGTAAGCGAAGAGTCATACTTTAAGGTTGTGAGGTTCATAGCCATAGCAGGATTTTCGCTTAACTTCTATTTATAAATATATTAAGTCTGAACATTATTGTCGGTGATTGAGATTTAAGAATTCAATGTCATCGTTAATAGTCAGCTGATGTAATTTCATTCATAATTTGAATTTAAAATTACTCTTTGACCCTGTTCCAGAAAAGCATGTCATTCGTTTGCCTCAATTATTTTCTCATTCGTCTTGATTACCATTTTCAGAAGCATTGGTTGATATATAATCTAAACATTCCTCACCAAACAAGAATTATTGTAGGAGACGGAATATAAACGTAAACGTATTTCGTATTTCGTATGTTGTAGCAATCCAACAGTTTGGGACATCCTATTAATTAACCCCAGAATGAAACTCTAATTGTTTGCTCTAATTTAAGAAATGAGTTTTCAGTTAAATTAGTCAAAGAATTTCTATCTTACGAAACAATTTTTTTTTTAAATTATAATACAATATTCAATTAAACTTCACCGGATGCAAAATAATGGACTTACCCTGAACAAAGCAATGGACTGACTTTCGATAATTTTGAGGTTCTAAAATAACGCCTACTGTAAAGATAAACTAACAAACTGATGTTCTATAATTCTGAGGTTTTAAAATGACGCTTACTCTAAAGATACACTAACAAATTGATGTTGGATAAGACTGAGGTTATAATTACATTATCTGCGATTTGCTATCATGACGATTTAAAATCCCAGATAACGTTTTTAAGGAAATTTGGGTCGCTGTATCGTGCCAGACATGTTTTCTACTTAGAGCCCATCTTGCAGATTTACAAATCTGCCATTCGTCCATGCATTGAATACTGTTGCCATATCTAGTCTGGTTCTCCTGCTGTACATCGCCAGATCCTTGACAAAATCTAAAGAAGTATTTGCAATTTAATCGATCCTGATTTGGCATCTCGACTTCAGTCACTTTCTCACTGACGTGACATGGCTTCCCTCTGTCTTTTCTATAAAGATTTTCATGGCTATGATGAGCTTTTTTTCCCTGGTGCCCCGACTACATGAATTTAAGCGTACTACTAGATTGGCATCTAGGTCCCACATTTTTACTGATGAATTAGTTAAATGCAATTTCTACTCCAACAATTTCTTTTCTCGCATTTCCTACATGTTGACCCCCACTTCCGTTTACTTGCTTCCCTGATAACTACAAAAATTTAAATGCAACGTCAATCGCCATTTTCTATCTTCTTGAATCCCGTAATATCTTATCCTTTCCTCAGTCCTCCCTATACTCAGTCTTTTCTCTCAGTTTCAATCCCTGTAAACCCCTGCGTACTAGTGACAACACCGCCTTGCTTGGGGTGAAATGATTAAATACATGTATATATATATATATATATATATATATATATATATATATAATCCAGTATATATATATATATATATATATATATATATATATATATATATATACATATACATTGCGCCAAATTATTATCGAGATAACTTTTTTTAATATTTCAAAAACCGTCCAATCAATTCACACAAAATTTTCACACAATGTTGGTATCACTGACCTACGCAATCACTGAAATTTTCGTACTGATCTGCACAATGTAAACAAACTGGCGCAATATTTGTTATCATCACGGTGATTTGAGAGTGCCAAATTATTAGAAAAGTGTAAGAATTTAGGGAAAAGATAGGCCGTAAAAGCAGTTTAAGTGATGCTGAAAAGAAAACTATCACCTCAGAATTCTCCAAAGGTAAATCTACCCTAGTGATTTCTAAAATGATAGGGAGGTGTCATCAAACAGTGAAAAAGTTCACCGCTGACCCTACACATGTACGCAAAAGGGCAGATAAAGGCAAGCCGAGGGTTATTTCACGTCGTCTCATGTCACGACTTAAACGAGAGGCCACGAAGAACACTGGACTTACTAGTCAAGAGCTTTTCAGTCGTATTGGGGATCCTACTGTGTCTAAAAGTACTCGGTGTCGATATCTGAGGGAAATAGCGACAACAGTCAAACCTGTATCGAAGCCTCCATTGACGAGAAATCATTCAAAATCGATTGAAATGGGCCAAGGACAATATTGACTTCTCTAAAGTTTTGTTCACAGACAAAACTCGAGCAACACTTGATGGGCCAGATAGATGGTGCAAAGGCTGGGTAATGAACGGACAGGATCGCCATCAGCGTTTGAGACGCCAACAAGGCGGTGGAGGCATAATGATCTGGGGTGGTATTATTGGAAAAACATTAGTGGGCCCATGGAGAGTATCAGATGGCGTCAAAATGACAGCTGATGCATACATAGCGTTTATGAAGGAGCATCTGAACCGTGGATGAAAAAGCAAAGAGTTGCCTTCAGAAGGGAAAATGTTTTTGTGCACGATAATGCTCCCTCACATGCTGCTCACAAGACTACTGAATATTTGAAACAGTTAGGCTTCGATGGATCTCGAAAAATGAAGTGGTCAGCAAATTCTCCGGAGTTGAACCCAATCGAAAACCTTTGGAGCATCATGAAGCGAAGACTATACGCCAATGGACAACAATTCAAGTAATTTCAAAACAGGGAAAGCACATTCCCTATTAATTTGTTTAAAACTGTGCCTTTGTTTGTGTCTGTCATTATTTGTTTGATTATCTTATTTATTAGCTTCTTTTTGATCATAAACATTCACGCAACATTAATAAAACGTTTTGTTTCTCAATTCTGGGAATTTGATTAAACCTTTTCTAATAATTTGGCACGCTCAAATCACCGTGCTGATAACAAATATGGCACCAGTTTGTTTACATTGCGCAGATCAGTACGAAAATTTCAGGGATTGCGCAGATTTGTGTGAATTGATTAGACGGTTTTTGAAATATTAGAAAAAACGTTATCTTGATAATAATTTGGCACGCAGTGTATATATATATAACGATATATCCGATTATTAAAAATCTATTAATTCTATATATATATATGTGTGTGTGCGTGTGAGCATGTGTGTGTCTGTGTGTGTAAACAGATATATGTGTGTGTGTGTGTATGTGTGTTTCTGTGTTTGTGTATGATAAATATTTATGGGCAAATGCGCTGAATATCAGAGATAGGGCCTATGTAAATATAAAATGTTAACGTGGACACTGAGGTCAACACTAAGAGGTGACAGCAATTTTCAGGCATGAACCAGACTATATATATATATATATATATATATATATATATATATATATATTCAAACAGGTTACATACTCACAGTCATCTTAACCCCCTCAGATGAGACTGAAAGTACTTGTGAAAATAAAAACTATTTATAAGAAATTTTGGTATTTTTCTTAATCAATTTACTAAGGGTACAAAGAAATTAATCAGCGAACATTGAAAGGATCACAACGAAAACTAATCGACAAAATATTTCTAAATTATTTAACCAAACCTGTTTGAATGAAAATAGGCTGCCTAAATATACACAATATATATATATATATATATATATATATATATATATATATATATATATATATATATATATTGTGATCCATCATCCAGCTACCCGAACATATCATTTGATCGTTATGGCGAAGGCCTGTGCAGAACCAACCCCACTTTTTGAAGAGCCAAATACAGAGAACTGATGCACAGTATGTCACAAGGTCACTAAATGACCCTCTGCAGATTTTGAACTCTTTTTGAGTTGTTCTTCTCCTAGACCGTACGCCACCCAAGGATATAGGACAAAGTCTGTCCTAATATTTACCCATAGCCGGGGGGTGTAGAAGAGACGGATTCGTACCTTTTCCTAATGGTATTAGTATGTAAATGAATGTAATGAACTCGACTTTAATTCGAAGTCGAATCGCCGATTCCTCAGTTCGAGCTGCTATAGAACCACCGTGCCTCCTCTATCTTTTTCTCTCTCTTTTTCCCCCCTCTCTCTCTCTTTCTCTCTCTCTCTCTCTCTATATATATATATATATATATGCGGTTGCATGGAAAGTTTATCTGAAGATCGCGAAAGTCACAAACAAATCTCCATGCAACCGCATATGTTAGCTCTACCACAGATATTGAGCACTTTCCACTAAAACAGACACATACACGCGCGCGCACACACACACACACATATATATATATATATATAGAGAGAGAGAGAGAGGAGAGAGAGAAAGCGATAGATAGATAGATAGATAGATAGATAGATAGATAGATAGATATGAACAGATTGAAGCACCTAGATAGATAGATAGATAGATAGATAGATAGATAGATAGATAGATATGAACAGATTGAAGCACCTAGATAGATAGATAGATAGATAGATAGATAGATAGATAGATAGATAGATAGATTGAGATAACACAACGGCCGAAACGTAGCGAATATGACAATAAAGATGAGAACAACAGTCGGAATAATGTAAATAGTGCAAATAGTTAACTCATCACAGAAATATAGATAGATCCTGAAGAAGCACGGACCGTACAAAGACCGAAACATTGCGAATATGGCAATAAAAATGAGGATAACAGTCCGAACAGTCTAAACAGTCACATTACCTCATCTCAGAAATATAGACAGATGATAAAAATCTGTGGGATTAATGAATAAAAATCTATTATTTCTTCAGAAAATTATCTTCCTTTAAGTAAATACTTGAGTGTTAATCTACACAATTTTCTTCACATATCTATGTGAATAAACATTAATCAATTTATTTCATCATTGTTACTACGATGTCTAAAAATGTCTGATAATTAAATTATGTTTGACATGAGAAATCATGGAATATTTCTAAAAACTCAAAGACGTTTTGTTTCATCCATTGTTTGTCAAAGTCAGTCTGCTTCCTGATTCTGCTATTCATTATCGATTTGCGTAAAATACACTTTGGCCGGTCACAGAATTGTCTGTTCCTCAGTTCTTCCATGAAAGTCGTGTGCCGAGAAACCATGGACCTTAAGATTGATATCATAATGTCCGATAACAGAAGCAAATTACTTTAAGACATTCGGCTAAAGCTTATTTCAAGTCCAAGGACGAATATTAATCTTATTGTTAGATAAAGCAGGCAAAACCTAAAATAACGCTGACATTTCATTTTAACAGACGTATTTACCAAAATTACACAAAATAATCTTGAAATACTAAACAGTAAATTTAATCAATAGAATTAGCTGCAGTCACGGCCTCCAATCGACTTTGGAATCTCCTGCAACTCTTCTGGGCAGTCTCCTTGTTTAAATTGGTGAATGCTGCCATAATCCTTCTTTTGAGTTCATCTTTGGTCTTACAGGGATTTTATTGGTCTCTCGCTCAAATGCGACCCACACATAATAATCTGGGGGGGTGCAGTCTGGGGAGATAGGTGTCTAGATGTAAAGGGTAATGTAGTCACATTGTCTGATAGTCATGACTGAGTTCTCCTGCTTGTGTGGCATGGTGCAGAGTCATGTTGCCAGACATAGGGTCTTCCAGTAGCCACCCTCTTGACCCAGGTCAGCACTGCTTCCTCAAGGCACTTGATGTAGGACTCCGTGTTGAGTCTGAGGCTCTGAGGGAAGATTAATAGAGGTATAACGTCGCCATCACTAGTAATCACTCCAAACACTATTATGTTGATTGGATATATATTATCCAATTCTTTCCAAATCATCTACACTGTCCTCAAATTGACACCCAAACACTCTGTAATGTTTGTATTGGAGCTTCCGGTGCGAATGCCAAACAGTACAGGATGTCGTTCACAAATTTCTGGCGGAGTGAATTACGTCATGGGGCTCTTTTCTCACAGACGATGCCTACTATACCATGCAGTCAATAAAATCAAAATGAAAGAACGCCCATGCGCGAAATTAAAATATAAAACGGCGCAATTTGACCAACGCACCCTGTATTAGCAGTTATCAAAATTATTTGCATTTCTTATAGACCTTTAATTCAAAATTTATTTCTACGACGCCATTTTTATTATCATTATTTTTTTTCTTTGATTTATGGTATAAATTCATTTCTTTCTGGGTCCCAACCATAGTTTAAGCTCAGAAATGGCTTCATTTTCACTAAGCAATTTTTTTTGGTAAAAAAAATAACATTACACATATTTTACATAAATATAGCTCTTTGTAGAGTGTGGACTGTAGAGTAGATTTTTTTCTATTTTTTAAGGCATAGGCTATCAGGTATGCCTTCAATGAGTTTATTGGAATCTTTTTCAGTCAATCCGAGGGCTCCAACTACAAATAGAATTATGGATGCCCTTGTGTGTCATTTTTGCAATTTAAAATCCTTGTATTTTCATAGTTTTTTGAAGATCTTCAAAGATACATTACAATCTGCAGGGATTGTCATGTGAATAAGAAAACACATTTTGTTCTTGTGATCTTCGATCACGATGTCTGGGTGATTAGCTTTCATTATTCTGACTGTGTGTATTGTAAAGTCTCATAAATTTGGTACAACTCCTACCCGTGTAATCGGGTCTGGATGATCTTCATACCAGTTTCTTGCAGTTTCCGTCCCATAAAAGTTGCATATTTTCCAGTGCAGATATTGGCCAACTCTATCATACCGAGTTTTATATTCAATAAGTGCAAATACCGCGCTACCTGATAAAAGGTAGTCACTTGTTTTTGAATATTTATCACAGAATCTACATTTGGAATCACAATCTTTCAGGATGTGCTTGGTAATATCTAGTTAGCAAGCATTGATCTTGTGCAGCAAGAAAAAAATCTTCAGTTTCAGCACTACGTAACCCTTGATGAGTATGAGGTTTGTCTACATCAGCTTGTTTGGTACGGGCAAAGTATTGACTATGATGAGGCTTATCTTGTCATAGTTTTTGCATTTGGTAAATTGCATTTGCATTTCCTTTCTTTTTTGTTTCTTTACCGCTTCAGTAGGTGTATTGTGGTTTATTTGCACTTCTTCAACCATTTGAAATTCCCTTTTGAATTTGTTGGCTTCCTTTATTGCCAAATAAAGTTTCTTTGACACAGATTATCATCCAGTCTTCTGTAGTTTCCAGGTATCTTTGAAAGCCGATTGTTGTGGTTTTGTAAAAAAAATTCTAGTTGAACTAATCCTTTGCGTCTTTTGGATCTGGACGCATACCGACGATCAACATCGTCCTTAGTATGATGCATGCGGTGGCAAGTGAACAGCTTTCACGTTTTTACACCCATTCCTTACTGTCAGCTATAGTCCAATTAAGGATTTTGAAATTGTATTGCATCACAGGGACTCTCAAAGTATTTATGGCTGATATTCTGTTTTGTCAATTCAACTCGGTATTTAACACCAGGCGCATACACCTGTTCTTACTTTTTCCTTCATTTTGCGTATGCTGTATTCCATCTCCTTCGCTAAGTCTTAGGTATCTATAGGCTTCGTCTTGTTCTAGTTTACTAATCTTTGCGATAAAATCTGTTGAGTAATTCTTCTTTTCTAGAATGTTACTTTTGCATATTTATCTAATCCGAAATCCATACTGATGTCATCACTAAAACATTTATTATTATTATTATTATTATTATTGCCTGTGTATGTTATATTTCCTGCTTTGTAGCTTGTAGAGCCGGGTCCAAACTATGGTCCTTAGGAGAATTGACATTTAATTGATAGCACTTTTCTTAGTATATGGATTTCCTAGTAGGGGGACATTTATGTTGATGTTAACTGGGACACTGTTAGTAAAAATATCCAATCCTTTTCTCACGAGAGCTCCGATTACTGTTGGTACAGTCTTCATTCCCCACATCCTGTTAATCTCGATCTCCAGGTCCTTGTATTTGAACAATTTGTTGATAATTTTCATGGAGGTGTTTCTCTGTGATGTTATTGCTATATCAATACGCATACACATCCTGGATTTCTTTTATGATAATATCAGGTCTGTTGGCTTTTATTTCCCTTTCAATTTGAATTGGCATGTCCCAGAGGATAGTTACATCTTTATTTTGGGTCAGTGTCTGTTTAGTGCTCATACCATCTCTCAGTGGTTTCGATTTTATGCTTCTTGCATATCTTCCAGTGCACATATGTCGTTACCTTCTTATGTCTGTGGGTATATTCATTTTTTGCTAGTTTCCGGACATCCTGAGATAATATCGTCGACAGTTTCATCATATTTTCCGCAGAGCCTGTATTTCGGGTTAGTTCCATCCTTGATTATGTGACAGTGATAGGATCTTGTTGAGAGCCGGCAATAATTAGGCCTTCTGTTTCAGCTTTCAACCCACTGCTCCTCAGCCACTGATATCTTTTCTGTGGACCCACATCTGCTTTTTTCGTTCTTTTTAGGTATTTGTCATGCAACGCCTTCTCCACCCTACAATTTTTGTTTGCGATTTCATTTGACTAAATTATTATTATTATTATTATTATTTGCTTTCATATCTGTTGTATACCCATTTTCTTCCGGGTCCCAACCAGAAACCTAAGAAATCGAATCCTGCTGTTTCTCCACTGAACTCGGTATTTAACACCAGGCGCATACCCCTATTCTTACTTTTTCCTTCATTTTGCGTATGCTGTATTCCATCTCCTTCGCTAAGTCTTAGGTATCTATAGGCTTCGTCTTGTTCTAGTTTACTAATCTTTGCGATAAAATCTGAACAATTTTGTAAAAAAAATAAAAATAAATACGCAGACAAAGCCCTTCGTAGGGTGTGAACTCTGTTTGGAAGAACTATTTTTTTTTACATGTATTTCATGAACTTTATATATAATAGAAAGAAAAAAGTTATTTTTTGTACAAATCTCTCTCGTCAGGGTTTCTCGAACTTTCATGACTGTTGAATTCCGTATCCTAACGTAATCAAAGCAGTTTCTAAAGAAGTAATGGATTTTTCATTTATTAATCCGGCAGATTTTATCACTTTATACGTTATTTTTAGCGGCTGCTCATATTTTAGTAGACGCTCCGTTTATTAATTAAACAGTAGATTTATTTATTTTCATCTACCGGCCTGAATATTCGAGAAATCTTCTTTTTTTTAATGCGCTCTCTGGCAGAATTCAGACTTCTGTCCCCACTGGGCAGGGAGGACATTCGTTAGATCCGACCTGTTTATACCGACTCAGCTGAGCTAAATCCTTCTCATCATGGATTCTTGAAATTTCATATCTGCTCAGTTTCGTATCCAAACGTAAACAAAGCAATTTCTAAATAAGTAATGGAATTTTATTTATTATCCGACAGTTTTATCACTTTAAACGTTAAACGTTAAATTTTTCTTTAGCGGATACTCATATTTGAGTTAGACGCTCCGTTTTTTATGTTTTTAAGATAATGCCCACCAATAAATAAAACATACATTGTGGCGAACACACATCAGTACGGAGGCCCCGGATCACGTGCGGTCATGTCTGTCAAAACCAGTTACATCTGGGTTTTCCCTGTTACCAGCGGAACAGGCAGGTACAGGTCTATTTGCAGCTTATCTAGATCCGTGTTGCTGTCAGCTGTCGCCTGTCAATAAATGCAGCGGGGAAAACCAGCGGTCAGTAGTGGGTAGTTGATAAAACTCGGTGTCTTGTGAAATCTGTCCCGTAGGTATTTTGTTCTTGAAGTTGCTGTCATTGTTATACCCCCACCCCTATCTCTCCTTCTCTGCCTATTACTCCCCGTAGCGGTTTGGAGAGTAATCGGTCACCCTTGCCTTATTTGACAACAAGTATATTTATTTACTTTCGTCTACCGGCCTAAAAATTCGAGAAATATAAAAAATGGATTATATATAAATGCAAATGTCAGTGTGTCACTGTATCACACTTTTCAATTAAAGGGATACAACAGTCTAACTTTCAATATTTCATCTTACAGAAATTTTGGATTGCCAACTTTTCGTTTAATGCGATTGTTTTCGGCGATTTTTGTGTAACTTTTTGCGACGAATTTTTTTTACGATAGCAATTTTTATAACATGGAAATAAATTTGAGAATAATCGAAATTAATTGTGAAATCCAGCGAAAGTCATCCATGAAATAAAAATAATTGCTTGTACGGAAAGTAAGGACCTACGCACATCAAATTGTCTTTAAATTAAGTGTCGGTAGAAGAATTATCGTTGAACTTTTAAAAAGTAAGCTTAAATATTAATGCAATACTTAAATGTAGCGATCAATTTCGAGTTATCTTGCAGTTTATTGTTGCCTATAGCATACGGCAGCAGTCTGTCTCGTAAAAAGAAATATCCACCAATAGAGGACCAGATTGCAATTAAAATAGCCAAGCGAGGAAAAGAAAGTCCCGCGCAAATGAAAGCCCAGATCAAACGGCGGCCAAGAGAGCTTGCAATGATGAGAATATGCAAAGACTTAGAGACTCTAAAAAGTCTTGAACAACCTGAAGGTCAAATCAAGAGTCCTTCCTAGCTTAAATGCCACCCGATAGGGCGGCTTTTAAGCTAATTTTAATTCAAAAAAAAAAAAATTATTTTCATCTTTTAAATCAGTTCTTTACAGTAGATACACGGTGTTTGCAATTGTCCAATGTCGATGTCGGTGATGTTTTAGTCGGAATATTTTATGACAATTTTCAGGAAGTTTATAATTTCTCATAAATACTTGCTATTAACATCCTGGCAATTAGCGGATATACCATTTTGGTAAAGAATACAACAAATGTGTAATTCCCAAAGTAGGCGTTACTCTTCCATACAGAAGATTTTTTTTTTACAAAATCTCATTCAATTATGAAACAATTGTGCATGTGAGTGTTAATCCTTTCTTTTCGATTTCCTCTCCCGTCTTTTGTACAGGAGTAGGGGTTTATCTCTTTTTTCCGTTTCCTTCTAAAGTCTACTTCAGCTCTTTAATTTCTAACGTCTCCGCCTAAATCTCTGAACGTTTATTTACTATTGAATTAATGTAGATGTAGATAATTTCGCCTACCGTCCGGTTCACACACCTCCTCAGTCTTTTGAACAGGAGTTGAGGTTTATCGTTTGTTTCCTATTTAGTTTTGGGTTTCGAGTTCTTTCTAAAACATTTTCCTTCTCTTTCACTTCCGGTGACCCTTTACATCTTGGTTGCATTATCACGATGCTTGAGATGGTGCTTGTTGCTCTGTAACATTCTACATCGAGTGACTCTTGGGTCTTGTACAGGGTAGACGTCATTATCGTAAAAATAAATTGTTTATGTGTTCTTTGCAGTATCTGACAATCAACAGGCTTTCACCTGTGCATTTTATGCAAAGATTGTGCCCACCAGTAATAAATCCTGGTAGGACTTCTAGTTCTGTTAGGGTCGCTTCATTATGAGTGTTAAATTAATCCGGCGAGAATGGGCATCCTTATCTTACGCCCCTTTCTAGTTTTATGTACTTGCTCAATTCTTTTTCCATCTGTATCCGCGGACAGTTTTCTTTCAGTAAATGTTCTGGATTATTCTCATAACTTAGAAATTATTTAATTAATCAAATTTTTCAAGCAGTTCGAAAAGCTCATCATTTTATCAAATTCCTTTTGTATAGTTGTTAAAACACTGCATTGAAATTTATATCCAAAAATAATCTACCGTATTTTCTTGTGTATAACATGACTCCGTTTTTCTGAAGCTAAAATCTGGGAATAAATTAAATCCATAACCCCTTCCCGTGTAGACGTGTATATACGTTTTTACAGAAACTGTCTTTTTCAAACATGGACAAATAAACAAGTTCAAAAGCCAGCTACAGATGTGTTTATACGTCGATCGTGATTCTTTTTATGCCCTTCTGATGTTGAAACGAGTCCAATTGTCAACTCATCCGTCTGGTAGAGGTGTTAGCCATCGGTCGGCTACTTTAAGGGAACTCAGTTTCTTAATTACTATATTAAAAACAATTCCTCTGAAAAATGAAACGTTTTTCCCAAAATAATTGGCTGGGAACGGATTATGTATAATATGACCTCGTAGTACAGCCATACCTATATAGATTCTTTTGAAAATTTGTTCCGTATTATCCATTATAATATCAATGTTGTACATATATTTCACTAATATGTTCAATTTTTTACGATATTAGAGAGTAGAAATGAGCCGTATGTTTAACCTGTCTCGATAAAAATAAAGTATAAAAAATATATAAACAAAAGAAGAATTCAAATTCAAGTATTTGCGTTTTCCTTTAAAACCCTTATCTCTTTCTTTACCGCTCACTCTAAACTTCTCTCTATACTTTTGTCCCAAGTGACAAGAAGGCAACCTTCAAATAAAAAGAGGAAGAAGAAGAAAAAACTGAACCCGGCCGTAAATCGCCGGAAGTTTGCGGGGCTAGAGTTTATTTATTTATTCCTATAAATCTACCAAAATAAGATAAGCCCCACGCATAACTTCCGTTATATATATATATATATATATATATATATATATATATACATATAAATATAAATAACTAGACTCGTTTCGAAAAACCCTCGAATTTTTGATTTGCTAATCAAATCAATCTCGAGGGAAAAAAAGGTTTTAAAAAAAACAAGCATGAACTTCTGCCGACAAAAAAATCGCACAGATGCAGGTCTTAAGCCCAAAGAAAAAACCCCGATACGAGTAACAACTAACTAACAAAAAAGCTCAATACAAATGTAGAGCAGACTATATATATATATATATATATATATATATATATATATATATATATATTAAAAAGAAAAGAGCGGCAGAAAATAAAGTAATTTTTGGCCAATATTAACGCAAAGAAACTTTTGATATTAGCTGAAACCAAGGTTCGCACCAGAATCTCTGAGCCTGGTCAAAATGATATAAGCTTACACCTTTGACCTAGACGGCAAGAGTCGAAACAAAAGACACTAATGCGAGAGAAATCAGCCACGTGAAGTAGTTAAGATGTTATTTGCTAATATGTTCTGCACTTCTGAAGGCCGAGAAAAGCACAGTAAATTGACCCTGATTGGAATATCTGAGATAACTACTACTACGAGCAAGGTCTGACGTCAAAACTACCACTACCGAGTTTAAACGGACATTTCTCCAAACTGCTACCAATATCCGCCTTCTAAAACAAACACTTTGCTACACCGAATACCAAAGGACTCACTCGAATCTCAATCAAATAAATAAATACATATTATTTATACCTTATACCCTTGCTTCAGTTCATTTTATGATAAACATCACCAAGAATATCCGACACAAATAGCCATAAGCCATTGTGTGTTTCTTCTACTAATTTCTGTTTCAAAACTTATTTTCGAATTTTGGGGGTAAGGTGCTAGCTAAATATATCCGGTAACAAATTTTAAGGTGTTAATTAATCTATTATACTTTTCTATTTTATATGACTTCATTATATTTCTATATATTAATAAACTATGAAAAAAAAAACAATATTGTCTCTCATTTTTTTATGAAAAAACAGGAAAATCAAAATGTAAACAAACTTTATCTTGTGAGCAAAACTAAGACAAAAGATATTCAATTATATGGATTCCCAAGGACCAAATATGGCTGACATATCAAATAACATTTGTAAACAATTGTTATCAACACCTGTCTACTTTGTGTTTTATTATCTATTATGCAAACTGGGTGTATAATGAATCCATTGCTAGGTCAGCTGCTAAGAAAGTTGATTCACTGTGTCTTACGGGACAGTCTTTCTTCCCAGAATCTATCTTACATATCTACAAGTCTACCAATCGTCTATTCTTAGAATATTGCTGCTACATTTGGTCCATTGCAGACTGGTATTAATCGAGAGTTCCTTGATAAAATCCAAAGAAGAATCAGCAATATTATTGGTCCTGATCTGGCAGCTTGACATCACTCACTTTCCCACAGTCGAAAGGTTACCTCTCGGTGCCTTTTATATAAATAATTTCATGGTAATTGTTCGGATGATCTCTTCGCTTGTTAGGGCCAGAAATAAAGACACAAGAGAGGAATTGAGTTAAACAAATATACAAACATATACAAATGTGAGTGTTACAGCAAGAATGTTCGGTCTGACTGTCAGAGCTGACTGCTGGAAACTGCCTTCCAAAAGGCTGTGCCTTTATAGCTGGGAGAGTCTATGTGTGCTTGGGTAAATTACCATAACACTATGGTACCTAGACTTCATGAATTTAAACGCAGTATTACACTGGCGACAAGGTTTTTTTTTTATCATTTTACAGTTAAGTTGAATAGATGTAACCGCAACTATGATAACAGTTTCATTTCTCACACTTCTCGCTTGTGGAACGCCTTTCCGGCTTCATGCTTTCCAGTAAACTTTAATCTTCAAAAGTTTAAATGCAATGTCAGCCGCTATATACTGTCATCCTTAGGACTTCTTTTGTTCACGCTCCGTAGTAATGTTTTCATTTCAAACTCTTTCACACCCAGTAACCCCTTGTGTCTTAGTGGCTTTACTGCCTTGCTTGGAGTAATTCCGATTATAAAAAATGCAATTTTGCTGTTTCAAATAACTCCCAGGAAACACTTACATGTGTATAATTGGGCATAAGGGCTTTGGATATAAGTAATACCTTTGATACGCAGTACGCTGCATCTTCGGGTGGACGGCTATCACTGTTCCTCAAACATCTGCTAAAACTCTCACTTGATGGCTCCAAGTTGCCATGCCCCGGTAAACCGCTTTAGGGGACAGGATAAATTCACGTGAAGGAGTGATGTTAACACGACACCACTGAACGAAGGATCTCCTCGGCGCAGGTCAACGGCCAGGGCGGAGGAGTTCCCCAGAGGAACTACAACGTGTCCGCGAACAAGGCAAGCCACTTAGTTGGATGACATCAGCTGTAGACAAACTTGGAGAGGGATGGGCTCCACCAGGTTAAAACGCCCAAGACTCACAACATGATGAGAACACCAAGAAAACATTTGCAGAGGCCCAGGCTCTGGTACACAACCGCGACTGATGGAGGAGTATGGGGAACAGCTTAGTACATCGGCGCCCGAAACGACTCCCTTTCAGGAGTAAGGGCGAAAGAAGACAAAGAACTCGACTCCCTTTTTTGCCTTTAATTTTCGTTCCAAAAAAAAAAATACAGTAATTCCAAAATTCTTAAGAATTGGTCATTCCTCAGTTCACCAATTTCTGTTTCTTTCCAGAATAATTCCTCTAGTTTCAAATCCTAAAAATAATTTGCTTTTTCATTAATTATAAATATTTCTAAATAAGTAATTCTTTAATATTTGAATATTTGCTGGTGGAACTTGTTTTGGGAAGCATGCTAGAATTTCCTTTCCATTGAACCAAAATTTCATCTTTTCTTTGAAAATATTAAAATTCAGTGTATATTAAAATGTTTTCTTTGTTTCTCAGCATGTTAGAATTAAATTTACTTAGAATTTCCAACACAGGGTGGACCAAAAGTAGGCTTACACTTAGTAGACATACACGTTACATTTTTAAAACATTTTATTACATTTATATTTTGTAGTAATAGAAAAAGAAAAAGATTACGAATTTAAAAAAAAATAGAAAGCTAAAAGTTGGCAAACCATTTTGGTTTGCCAAAAAGAAATAAAAACAAAAAAGATAAGGAAAAATAAAGAAATAAATAAAAGAGGTCAAAAGGTTATCATTGCTAAATGTAGGTAAAGAAAAAGTGATTGTCAAGCGATTCATTTCTGGAACCAATCAAAATCAAGAGCAATTCGGTAATGAATTCTGTTGTCTTTTAAAAGAGTGCTAAGAGAGTGACAGAAAGGCAAACGGACTGGACCAGTCGCTGAAAAGAATTTCATCCGCTCTCACTTATCCTCAAGCTTCGGACACCTAAAAATCACACAAAAGAATTACTACTATCAAGACATACTTACATACACATTAACAAACACTCTCCCTCACTCTCTCTTCATATATATATATATATATATATATATATATATATATTTGCATGTAGATGATGCTATTATTTGTGTTGTCAACATACTTGTTGAAAATACAAATATAATAGCATCATCTACATGCGAAAAAAACAAAAAAAAACAAAGGCGAAAAATAATGGAAGCCTCATTAATAAAAATAAAAAAAAAACAACACTTAATAATATCATCTATGAACATAAACACAATATCTTGACCGCATTGGTAAACTCCGATGTTCCTGATGCATATATAGACACATTTAAAAAGTACAATGTCCGACAGTAAAATAGAACCGGTATCTTCCGACCAAACCAGCTCCATACAGGTGATATCAATCAAACCATTTACATTCATCGAATCCAATGTACTGGTGTGGTTTTCTTTAATGGAAGCTAAATTTAACATCACGCACATAAAGGAGACAAAACAAAGATTTTACTACACATTGGCTTCTCTACCTCCATATATTATCGGGAAACTTCAACCAGCAAACAACAAACCAATTACGAGACACTGAAGGAAGCCGTCATTACCTCGTTTGAAAAATCCAAGTCAGAGATTCTAGATAAATTGATGTCAATCCTGTCATCACAGGGTATCTGTATATATAACCAATCAAAATCAAGAACAATTCGGGAATGAATTCTATTGTCTTTTTAAAAAGTGTAAAGACAGAAAGTGACGGTTCTCCATATATTTAAATGAACTGATGTCGCTAGCAAGTCGGATTGGTGTCGATGATGACAGTTCGATACAAATTCATACAGGCGTTATCAGCCTCGATTAAACTAGTTTTAGCAGCTCAAATCGCTCTTGACACAAATCGATTGGATAAAATGGCAGACGATCTTCTTTTTTTTAAATTTTAAACAACAAGAGAGTACCCAACACCTACAAGTATCCCAAATACAAGAAATAAACAAGACCAAAGTTCCGCCTCCGAAGAATATCAAATGCCCGCCCAGTATCCGACCATTCAATAAGGACCAAAAAACAAAGATCTGAAGGACACATTTAAATTTCTGCAAGTCATGGTGAAAATGGCCGGATAAAAAGAATGTTAAAATACAGCCTAGTTCCCGTCCTCCTTTATCTGCACCTTGTATGATGTCGGAAATTTAAATCGGTGAGACGCGTTAGCCTCTACCCATACTCCGATTTTAATCCGTCGCTGGGCTAGAAAAATTAATTTTGTTCTGGACACAGGAGTTGCCATATCGATCATACCAAGGAGATATTTACGTGGTATAGTGATCTACACTACAAATGTCTCCGTTGTATCAGCTAACGGCAAAAAGATCGAATGCACAGGACAAGCATATTAAATTTGTTGTTACATAACCTCAGACGCGAATTCACCTGGACTTTTGTGATTGCAGATACCCCAAAACCTCTCTTAGGTTACGATTTCTTGACTCATTTCGGTCTGAAGATCGACTGCTCTAATAATAGACTAATCGATACAACACCAACAATTATATCACAGTAGACAAGTATAATCCTACCGACATGATGGTATCCAAAATTATGGAAAAATACCCAAACCTAGCAATACTAGTACAAAAATACCCCCTTTATCATAGAATTGAGACTGTTAGCAATCGGCCTGGATTTAAACAAATGAAATTAAATAACACTATAACAGTGAAAAAGAATTGTTACAAACTCCGTTTACTCGGGCGGAAAGTGTGTGCAGTGAGAGAAAAAGATCACTAAAAAAATAGAAAGCTAAAAGTTGGCCATAAAGAAATAAAATAAAGAAATAAAAAAGATAAGGAAAAATAAAAGAATAAAAAAAATAAAGAAATAAAGAAAAAAGGTTATCATTCCTAAATGTAAGGGAAGAAAAAGAGACTGTCGTCAAATGAGTCATTTCTGGAACCAATCAAAATCAAGAACAATTCGGGAATGAATTTTATTGTCTTTTTAAAAAAAGCGTTAAAAAAAGATAGTGACAAGCAGGTAAACGGATCGGACGAGCCACGGAAAAGAATTTCATCTGCTGTCCCTTACCCTCAAGCCTAAAACTTCCACAGAGGGAGTCAAAAGAATTACTACTATCAAGAAATACTTACCTTCAAAAACATTAAAACTCTTTCTCTCTCTCTCTTTCTCTCCCTCTCTCTCATATATATATATATATATATATATATATATGCAAGTTAATGAGCAGAGTTGAATCATACCAGAAAACAGTAGTATTAAAAAGTGCTCAATACACGTGAGAAAAAAATAAGTAAAAATAAAAATAACATGTAGCGCGTTTAAGTTTAAAAATCAGAAGGTCAAGTAAAATACGTGACCATGGTTTCGAACTGACGGTCTCTTCGGTCGATACTTTTAAAATGACCACTTTAATGCTTTATTTAAAAAAACCCACAAAGAACGCTACATAATTATCTTTTTAAAAAAGCCTGTGTTTCAATAAATACTTAGATGTACTCTTTTAATTTGGCCACTGTGTGGGGATTCCTCTCATAAACCTTATTCTTTACTACACCCACCAAAAAGAAATCCATTGGTGTTATAATCTCACAGATGAAGAGGAGACTTGAAATAACAGAAACAAAGAAAAGAGTATTGAACTGTTATGTAATATCAGTCCTCCTATATGGCAGTGAATGCTGGACAATCTCCTCACAGATGAAGAAGAGACTTGAAGCAAGAGAAACAAAGAAAAGAGTACTGAACTGTTATGTAATATCAGTCCTCCTATATGGCAGTGAATGATGGACAATCTCCTCACAGATGAAGAAGAGACTTGAAGCAAGAGAAACAAAAAAAAAGAGTACTGAACTCTTATGTAATATCAGTCCTCCTATATGGCAATGAATGCTGGACAATCTTCTCACAGATGAAGAAAAGACTTGAAGCAAGAGAAATAAAGAAAAGTGTACCGAACTCTTATGTAATATCATTCCTCATATATGGCAGTGAATGATGGATAATCTCCTCACAGATGAAGAAGAGACTTGAAGCAAGAGAAACAAAGAAAAGTGTACTGAACTCTTATGTAATATCAGTCCTCCTATACGGCAGTGAATGCTGGACAATCTCCCCACAGATGAAGAAGAGACTTGAAGCAAGAGAAACAAAGAAAAGAGTACTGAACTGTTATGTAATATAAGTCCTCCTATATGGCAGTGAATGCTGGATAATCTCCTCACAGATGAAGAAGAGACTTGAAGCAAGAGAAATAAAGAAAAGTGTACTGAACTGTTACGGAATATCAGTCCTCATATATGGCAGTGAATGCTGGATAATCTCCTCACAGATGAAGAAGTGACTTGAAGCAAGAGAAATATAGAAAAGTGTACTGAAACTGTTATGTAATATCAGTCCTCCTATACGGCAGTGAATACTGGACAATCTCCTCACAGATGAAAAGATTTCAAGTAAGATAAATGTGCTTCTACAGAAGGATGATGAGAATAACATGGATCGAATATGCGAGCAACGACGAGCTTTTAGAGAAAATTGGAGCACGAAGACAATTTATACTTAATATCAGGATGAGACAGTTAAAATATCTACAAAAGGATGCTGAGGATGCCATTGACCGAACATAAAAGCAACGAGGAAGTTTTGTGGAGAATGACAGCAAAAAGGAAACATATTTACCATCAGGACTAGACAGTTGAAATTTCCCGGATACATAATGAGGAAAGAGAGCTTGGAAAATTTGATTCTCACAGGACAGATAAAAGGCAAGAGGGACAGAGAAAAACAACGTATAACCCTTGCCTAGCGAACTTGAGTAAATGGATGACTGAACAATATTTAGGAGAGATGGCAGAAAGATAAAATTTGTTCAGGACAGGAAATTATGGAACCGAAACTTACTATGGACAGGAAATTGTGGAGAGCCATAATCGCAACCTCTTGAATGGACACACTGAAGAAGATCATAGCTAATAATTGTTTTACTGGTTTTTATTTGAAATCTCTCAACAAAAACAGCTATACTTCTTTTTTACAGAATACAAACTTTTTTTATTTCGACAACTTTTTTTTATTTTCATTTAAAATATCTTGACAACATTAAGTAATCTCTGCTATACAAAAGGGTGTCGTGACACCCTGGATGAAAAGCACTTTTCGATATCTAAAAAAAGATGTATTTTGCTTTTGCCTGGATTGCACGGAAATTAATATTGCTGTTGCAATGAACAGCTGAGTTTTGTTCTCAACGGAATTTAAATTTCCTAAAGGCTAACAAACAAAGCCTACATAATGAAAGAAAGTCCAGAGTTGAAACAACAGTTTTAGGTAAATTTCCCTATTTGGAATTATTAAGTCTCTGCAAAGCTAACTCGCGTCTTTCTCTCGGGTTATGTACTGTTGAACTTTTCAACAAAATTGCAGATAACCTTTGAATATGAGTGTCGTCTGCTTGAGCCAGAATTATGTCAAATTGCGGGAAGACAGGAGACGATTTTCGTTTTTTTTGTTTTTTGTTTGTTTTTTTGTTTTTTTTAATCCTTTTTGTTGATAAGTAAGTTTCATCAGCTCAGGTAGTTAAATTTAATTCGGAAAGTTAAAAAAGAAAAATACCCTAGCTAATATTACGAGGAAAATTGAAAATGGTTGACCTTGGGATTTCGCAAAGGCTAGCAGAAATTGCCTCTACGTCTGCAGCTATTTCAAACAAGATAGATGTCAAATGTCAAGTAATAGCAACAGCGGTAGCGAAGAAAAATATTATAAAAAGTATAAAATTCTTGAAAAAGTGTCATTTTAATTGGTTTGGCGTGTCTGCAGGTAGTGAACAGGTCGGAGATTGTGTTTTATATATAATTTCGTCGGATTTAGAACTTTTTTAAAGCGTTACAATAAAATGTCAGATTCCCAGTAATTGTTAGGCTTGTTTAGTCATCGTCTTGTTTCCACTCTCGTATCTCCACTAATTGCTTTTCTGTGGACCGCCAACATTTTGGATAAACACACAATATGGAATGAAAATAACTGGAGAATTTGGTAAATAAAATTGAAAATATATAAGCAAATACCAAGTGTATTTTTGCTGAAATTTTTAGGCACACATATAACAAGCATTTCTTTCGTCCTTGACTATAAGTAAAATAATCTTTTTCTTATAATGTTATAAAAATGAATAGAAGACATCAATCGGAATTAAAATTTGCTCACACTTCACCAAATTTAATATGATAAAAATAAATTTAAAAAAATCAGAGAGGATTAAAGGGAGATAACAGCAGATTCGAAGTCAGAACATTATCATTGATAACTCTCTCCTCTAATTTGCAGACCCGAGTTAATATATTCTTAATACTTGATATAATGCAAAAATATCACTATGATAAAATTTGTCAATAATGCTGGGACTCATGCATGCAATTACAAGTAATCCATAATAATATTTTCAATTTTGAAATCATATTGATTTTTGATATATGAATTTTTTGAAACTCTTTCTAAATCTTTGAATGTCTTTCAATCCCTCCGCCTCACCTGATATTCTCTTCCACCGCACTCTTGAGGCGTAAAAGACCTTTTTGGAACCACTGGGTTAAGTATACAGGCCAACTACGGGTTTCTAACTCACTAAAATGAAAATGCGGAACGGCAAGTGGCTGGGGTTTCCGGAGTCGGGACCAAGGACCCTGTGGATAGGTTCCCAACCATGGCTCCACGAATTCACAAAGATGAATTAAATCAGTGTGTTATTTTGGAGCAAGAGGAATTTATATGCAGTAAATTATAATACAAGGATTTTTTTTTAGTAGACATTCATTTATCTCGGAATTCAGAAAAAAAGAGATATTTAAAAAAAAACAATTATAACATTGCAGATTCTTCTTTGTATTTTATCTAAACTCTCTAAATGCACCAGACCAGATGTGGTAGCAATATTCAATGCATGAACAAATAGTAGACTTATAAACGAGTAAGATTCTGTAAATGATGAGACTTTGCCGCCAATCTAGTACTGCGTTTAAATTTGTAAAGTCTAGATGCCAAAAAGGAAAGCTCTTTAGAAAAATTAGCATGAAAATCTTTATAGAAAAGGTAAGGGAAGTTACATGACGGCAATGCCAGGTCAGGACCAATAACATTGCAGATTCTTCTTTGTATTTTATCAAAACTCTCTAAATGCATAGCAGAAGCACCAGACCAGATGTGGCAGCAATATTCAATGCATGAGCGAATGATAGACCTTTAAATTTGTAAGATAGATTCTGTAAATGATGAGACCTTGCCGCCAATGTCGTCAATTCAGTTATGTGCCATGCGTGATACACGCTTAGGCGATTATGACTGACGAGGCTGATTTTTTTTCCCGCGGTAGGTTGCCAGTTGCCATCCTCTTCTAAATCTCTTCTTCTCCATGGCTGGAGAAGAAGACGATTCATACCTTTCCCAAGGGTATTTACACGTAAGTGAATGTAATGGATTTGACTGGAATTCGAACTCGCCTCTCCGATTCCTCAATCCGAGCCGCTATCCATTACTCCACCGTGCCACTGTAGTACTGCGCTTAAATTTGTAATATCGAGGTGACAAAGAAGAAAGCATGAAAATATTTATAGAAAAGGCACAGGGAAGCTACATAATGGCAGTGGGAAAGTAACTGAAGACGAGATGTTAGGGTCAGGGTGAATAACATATGAGATATGTAACAGATTAACATTCAAGTCTTTATACTGTCAGCACAAAATAAAAGTTCAATTATAATTCTAGAGTTAAACAGATTTAGGTAATTTTAATTTCACGTAACAGTTAGTTTAGAATAAATAAAAAAGTCAAGTTAAGCAGGCATAGCAATTCAAACAAAAATGTGAACATTTCCATGTAGTTTTTGCAAAGAAGGAAAAAAGTATATTGTGGCATCGTGGCAAATTTCATCAATTCGACAAAAACGTCCTCCGGAATAACAGGCGAAGACAATTGACTATAATACAGGGAATCAGCAAATATATCAACAGTCTCAGCAAGGTAAATAAACTGGAAATATCGTAGGAACACATAAACGAATAACACTGCATAAAATGAGAGAATTCAAACGAATCTTTAATACAAGCAGAGTTATTTTGCTCCGAAACAGGTTATAATATAGTAAAAAGCCATTTAGCTACGCCATGTTGAGAAGACACAATCATAGATAGAATAGATCTCAATGGTGTCCCAGCTACATGAGTTTTGGGTAAGCCTTAGAGACAGGGACGAATGGAGCCGAGGGTCTAATTAAATTCGAAATATCAGCGGGTAATTTTTCATTTTTTATCCGCTTCACTAGGCATTTTTGGAATTTGGCCTCAATAGATAATGTGGAATCAAATTTATCTATTGGGCCTAACCGGACGAATTTAGTGGAATCCCTAAGAATTGTCATCATCTTGTTAACAAAATGATGAGAATTCTAGGGGATGTCAGTCGAGTTTAGTTTTGACGGCATCATGGTGTTTCGATGGGTCCCCTCTTGAAGCCCATTTTAACAAATATCTTTGTTGGGTTCCAGGAAGAGAGTATATTATTAAAACCTAATAAACCTGACCTTTACTTCCGTTACGTTAATGACACCTTTTGTCTTTTTGATAACGAGACTGAATTGGACCATTTTCTTTTGTCCCTTAACACCAAGCTTTAAAATTTATACAAGAAAAGGAAATTGATTCTTTTCTTCCTTTTCTTGATGTTTTGGTTAACAGATCTTCGTTGGGTCTTGTTACATTTGTTTATGGTAAACCGATATTTACTGGTTTATATATTCATTGGAATTCTTTTTGTCTCGTAAGACGTAAAATTAATTTAATTAAAACTCTTACCCATAGGGCTTTAATGATCTGTTCTAAGATTAAGATGGCTGATGAACTCACCACTACTCTCTGCAACAATGCCTATCCATTGGGCATTGTTCAATCAATAATTAAGAATAAAATTTCTGAATTCAATAAAGTTAAACCTTCTATAGTACAAAGATGTCCTGTGTCCCTACGCCTTCCTTGGCTGGGTAATATCAGTGATAGATATGCTAGACAGGTTTCCGTAACAGTTCGACATTGTTACTTTGCTGCTTATACTCGTGTTGTTTTCTCTGCAAATCTTGTCCATACCGAAGGACGTTCTCCCTCCACATCATAATAGTTCTTTAATTTATTCCTTTTAAATGTAGTTGTGCTTAGCGCTACATAGGGAGAACGACTCAAAGACTGGATGTCAGAAAAAAGCAACGCGTTCCAACGAAAATCCGCCATCTTAAGTACACTCCTTCAGACATTCTGACCAATACATACGGGTCTTCGATCGCAGGGCACCTAATAAATAACCATAATTGTGCTACTAGTTTCAGTGTGGACTCATTTACCATTCTTAGCAAGTCCCACTCGAATTATCACTTAAAAGTATTGGAGGCCATCTATATTCTGTCGTTGAAGCCCTCTCCGTGTCAACAGAAGGACTTCATATTAACCCTCCAACTAATTTCCATGTAAACATTTTTTCCTTCTTTATTTTCTTTTCTCCAATACATATTGTCCATTTTTTAGTGATAATTCAGTTTATTAACCTCGATTTAGCTCTGTTGAGCGAGGATCGAAACCGGTTAGCTAACTCGTTTTTCAGTTTTACTTTTTATTTATTACCATCATGAGGGGTAATAAAAATAATTTTTGTCTATTTATGGCAGTTATATTTCTATTTCTATTTCTCTCTCTTTCATTATATATATTTCTCTTTTCTCTCTCTTTCTATTTCTCTCTCTCTTTTCTCTTTCTTTTTTCTGTCTTTCTCCTTCTCTATCACTTTCTCTCCTTTCTCACTTTCTCCCTCTCTTCATATTTCTCTCTTTCTCTTTACCTCTCTTCTCATCTCTCTATTTCTATTTTCTCTCTCACTCACTCTATATATATATATATATATATATATATATATATATATATATATATATATATATATATATATATATATATATTCTTAATATGATTCCATATGACTCCGGGGCGATGTTAACCTTATCTACCAATCGTTCTAAAACCAAATAAGATTAAAAACATTGCGCGCCCAAAGAGTCACCGGATACTTCCATATGCCAAAAATAATGTTGATCTAGAATTTCATCTAAACATCGTCGAGAAGTTCAGTGACGACAGATTTAGTTTGTTTTACGGCATATCAACTCCAATGGGTTATTTAATGCTGGTAATATTTTTTTCTTCAAAAATGTATTGCTGGTAATATTTCTTTTCCAAAAAAGTATTTTACAAAAATGGTATTAAGACCTATTTTTACACTTTCATAGTGTTTTGACCCCAGTTTGGGATTAACTATTTGCCCATAGCTGGGACTCTAACTGGTGCTACCACTCCGGGTCAGGGTGGACCTAGGAACACCAGCAATTAAGAGGTGGTTCCAAGCTCCTCAAAACCTCCTGATCAGAGGCCTTGCTGTTAGACGTAGTTTATCGTCTTACCCAGGACGGAGTGACGACAGAGACATGCGGTTTGGCTTAGATAAATGTGCGAAAATAATATTAAAAAAAAACTAAACTTGTGAAGGAACATCCCAAGATGCAAATTCCGAGTGGAAGAAATCAAACTCAAACAAGTACAAAAATTTAAATATTTGACGGGGATGTAGCATCCCAAAATTCTTACCAATTGTAGTACTTTTTTTATAGAGTTTTATTTTAACAAAATACAATAAAGAAAGAAATACGAGAAAAAACATCAAATCAAGGAAGAATAAAATAATTTTCCTACCTTAATGAATCAATATTTTGCCTGTAGACCAGCCTTTCTCAATCGGGATTCCCTCGAACCCTAAGGTTCCGCAAAAGATTCCTAAGGGTTGCGTAAGAACAGGTGAGATAAGCTAAAACAATTATCAGTAGCAAAGAGAATTCCGTGTGTGTTTAAAGTTCGATCTCGACTTAAGAATTTCTGTAGCAAAAGATAGGCTTCACATTAGAAAAACGTGTTTCACTTTATCAAATGGTTCTGAAAGTAAGATTTTCTTAGCCCACTTCACAGCACATTTTTCCTTGGTTTACCCTATGACTTTTCAACATTGCTAGTAAAGGAATAAAGAAATAAAAAAAAAATGATGCAGCAATTATATGTTTTCGTTCTGTTTACATTTATATTATAGGTATATGATATTGGTTACTTATGTTTATTTTTTACGTTTTAGTTTTAAATTTTTTTTTTTTTAAATGAAGTATTATAAATGAACAGTATAAATTTTATTTAGCATTACCGAAAAATTTGACAAAGAAGAATTAATGTTTCCTTAAAGCAGTTATTCAAAAATATATACTATGATATTTACCACGTGAACTACAATGAAAATAAAATGAGAAAGATTTGGTATATAATTTTGTTTTTGCGCAGGGGTTCCTTGGGACATGTAATTTATTTTAAGGGTTACGCAAGGGTTGAGAAACGTTGCTGTAGACATTTTAAAAAAATTCATTTGTAACACAGTCGGTTGTCTATTATTTCAAAGATGATTTCTGACAATGAAGAAGTACTGGAAATTTTAAATGTTCTTGCCAGTAACCATGATGGCGGCCTTTGATAATTTAAGGATAAATTCTAAATTTTTTGCCCACCTATCGCCGCCGAAAAACATTTGTCTCTGCTACGGTCCTGTTTGGGAAGTGGTTTAACAAAGGACGAAAACTGCGACTCCAAAGGTGCATTGGAATAGCGAAAAATGCCTTCCAAATCCACATGTGTCTGGTGTACCCTCATCAGACAGTATGCCATGGTGGAGGTGTGGATATATAGAACTCCGTATATTTGTATCCGACCGTCAATTTATTGGCGTGATCCTAACTCAATAGCAATTAAATTATTGAAAACAAAGACATTGAAATTGAAATTCATAAACTGTGGAATCACAAAATAACAACAAATCCCATTGTGATCAGCGCTTCACAAAATTTTCTAAAAATAAATATGCAACCAAAATTAATTAATGCGCATTCGATTAAAACGTTTTCGATGAGAGCGCTAAAATTTTTATTTACCAAAATTCGATTAGTGCATGCATAATATTAGATTAGTCCGATAAAGCATACTTCAGTTTAACGATAGTAATTGAAAATTGATTTTTTTTTATAGTTATCGATTAATTAAAAAAATTTCTAAAATTTAAAAGTGGAAAATATTTTGTTTATCAATTTTTACGTTATAAAAAAGATCAATTTTTACGTTATAAAAAAGATCAATTTTATAATACAAACCGATAATAAAAATACATATTTGAATATTTGTCTCTATTAAAATTTATTGAATATTTTGATTTTTTTTTTCATGTTTATTTTGAAGTTCTTAAAAGAAAATTTCTGATTTTTTTTTTGTTAAAAATATGGATGATTTAATTAGATACAGAAATTTACATTTATTAAAAATATTGAAATATAAAAAATGTACGCATTTACGATGGAAAGATAATAAATAAAATTTTCAGGTTGAAATACTAATGATTATGATATGTTTGGAAAATTTGAAGAGGCAATTTCTCAGTACCACCAATTATATGAAGAATATAAGATTACCATGCAGCAAACCACACTAAGTTTTTCATAAAAAATCAAATTAATAAACATTATTAATTCATAGCATTTTTATTGTATCTTATGTGTAGGTATATTTTAATTAAAAAGTACGCAAATTAGAAATTAATTGTGAATGAGACTAAAATTTGACTTACAAAATTACATCATTTCCTATAAGTGATTATATTCGATTAATACGTTTTAAATTAGTGCGTATCTTTTTAATGAACACATTAGCCACACGAATCGAAGAATCCCTATATCTTCCAAGTGCCTGATGAACAAAGCTTAGTCTATATGCAGAAATTTGCACTAATGGCAATTTCTCAAATATTTCTACCTAAATAACTTTTTGTGTTTGATTTAAAAATATCAAAAATTCAGACAAGTTTTTAAAATTTTTTAAGATTTTATTCAATTTTAACGGTTCTTAAGTAATCATACATTTTTTTCTTTTAACAGTTAGAGAAGAGCGAGATTTAAGAAAAGAAAAAAAGAAAAGGCCGTGTTTAACAATGCTCAACAAATTTTGACAGCATGTCTGCCTTCTTCAAGTTATGTTTAAAAATTGTATACAAATTATAAAAATATCGTAAATCTACAAAAAGGTTTTGTATTTTATTTTCGTTATTGAGTACATCACCTACGCCCCCTTTCATGTTATAATTTTATATATTTTTATATATTAAAAAAAAATGTATATATTTTCATGTAATGAATGGATCCCCGTGAATATGCGTTAAAATGCTACGGGTTGGATTGAATGACGATGAATGTTTTCTTGTGGTGTATGAGAAAATTTTAATGAATGAATGGGTCGTGATTTTAATGATTAACTAGGTGTAGGATAGTCAGTGATAACCAACCTTTCCCCACACCTGCTTTTGACCTTATGCTACATGAAATATAATATTTCAAAATAAAAACAAATTTACAAAAAAGTATTTGTACAAATATTACTTGTCTTGAGAGAAACGGCTGTACTGGTAATCAACGCGTCAAAACGAATGAAACACAACCAGTGTGAATGTAACTGAAACGTGAGTAACATGATGGGGAGGGTCGTGATCATTTTTAATTTTTCTGTCACTTGATTAATTAATTTTTCAAGATGAATACGATTTAATTGCATACCACTAACTCATTCGTTTTGACGCGCTGATTTCCAGTACAACCGTTTCTCTCACGACAAACGATGTTTGTACAAATAGATAATTTATATTTTTATACTTGTATGCAATATTTAAATATAACTTGAAGAAGACAGACATATTATCGAAATAATATTAAACATTGTTAATCACTGTGCCTTTTCGTTTCTTTTTCTTAAATTACGATACGTGTTGAAAAATATTGGAAGAGTTACGTCAATCATTTTGTTTGATAATAATATATGTAAGATCCGTCGGTCTGAAGAGACCTTGAAATCTGCGCCCAAATAGTTATGCTCCAGTCGATAATTTAAAAAAAAATCAATGATCGATAAAGCCGACAAAAAATCTATAAATTCAACTTTTTTCCTCAAATTTCGTTCAAACTTGGTATGTAGGATACTTACATCATGACGAACTCAACGATAGCTCATCTTTATTTCTACGCCACTGCGTTTAGCGTAAAAAACCAAAAATTGCTTTCAACACAAATCGATTTCAACACAAATTTTAAACTAAAACGCCTTTAATTTTCAAGGAATCTAATACAAACTTCACTCAATTGTAACCAACAATAAGTTGATTGTTTAACAGTCATTTAACTTGATAATTGAATCCACCCCTATAGTTAAAACCAGCTTAAATAGTGAAAAATGGCGATTTTTACTGGGTTTTTTTAAAATTTTTCCTTGATATTTCAACCAATTTTTATCAAACTTAACAATTGCTTTATAAATGTATCCTCTTTTACATCACTGGTAGGACACTGACAAACTGAAATTAAAAAAAAACTCCAAAATAATTATGGTCTGAACTGGGTCTTCATATTGCCTGTTTTACCCTTTCATGTCCTCGGTATCATAAATACAGACTACTTGTGTTATATCATTAATGCTTTAATTCAAAATGTTTTTAATGAAAGTACTTTAAAGTAATTGAAGAAGATAGATTTTGTTACATCTAAACCTGATGCTGTTTTTGCTCTATTCTTATTGAACGCTTTTTCTGATCGACCAACTGGGTATCGCTGCTAGTTATGGATAAAAAATAGTGTAGTGTTTTTTCAAGACTTAGCACGAGCAAAACAAATTCATGGATTTGGAAGAAAATAAAAAAAGACCCCAGAATGACGTCAAAATATGCGAACATTTTTCATTCATTTAATAATCATCTATTTATATTTCTGAAATGAGGAATTGTAACTATTTACATTTTTCGGGCTGTTGCCCTCATTTTTATTGCCATATTCACGACACATGGTCCACTGGATAAAAGCGCTTGTTGAGTGATCCAAAACTGAATAACTGAAACTGAGGTATCCAGAAAAGGCATGGCAATTAGAACAATTTACCTAAATTAAATATACAACGACCGAAACGTCGTGAAAAAATTTTTAACGTATATAAAAAGAAAAGAAGCAAATGTTGTTAAGATAGCGAGGGTCACAAAGCGCTGTCCGAGACCCCCAATTAGGCTTACGGTACTTTCATTATTACCCGATCCTGATGTTGCAACCTAGTCAAATCTTACATGAAGAATGTTTGTTGCAGTAACTTAGACATACTTAGAGTTCTCCTCCCCTTATTCTTCATCCTAATTAATTCACAATAGAATTTCAATGAGAAAACCAGCGAAGAATCTGTAATGAGCTTCGTAATTTCTCGATTGAAAGTCTATGGAATTGGAATACAGGAAGTACTGTGCACACCATATGTGGATGTCTATAAGGTAACTCGGGATTCTATGCAGACTTCGTAGTTTATATTTTTCTATATACACGGTGTATCAAAAATACTTTTACTAACTTTGTGGGGGGGGGTCCTTACACTAAAAGACAAAAATTCATATAAACATATGTCCTCAAATGCTTCGTTTTTAGGTTATTAAGTTTACGGAAGTGGTTCTTAACCATTTTTTTTATCCATGGACCACTTTTACTCTTAATTCTTTTTGGTGGACTCCCCATAACCATTCGATAAAAAAAAAGTTTATTTTATTTTTTACTAATAGATAAGTTTAAGAATTGTATTATAGAAATAGAAAATGTATATGCTTCCTTTATATATAATCCTTATACAATTTATTTATATATTAAATTAATTTTATTATTAATATTTTATTTTTTTATATTTTATATTGATTAATTTATATTAATATATTAATATTTTATTTTATTAATATTTAGAATTATATTATTTATTATTAATATATTAAATTAATTTATATAATAAATTATAATATTTATATAATTTTCCTTTTTATATATATATATATATATATATATATATATATATATATATATATATATATATATATATATATATATATATATATAATCCTTCTTTTTTTATTCAACTTTTCCAATCAAAACGTTTGGCAGAGTAAAAGGATGCTAACTTACTTTGCTTTGATCACGTTTTCTGCTAGTTTTAGAGTTGAGGTTTTTTTTTTTTTTCGAATTTTAGTATTTTAATATGGCGGACATTACTGTAGAAATTCCAAATCTCATTTGTGACAAACGCTCCAAAATGAAATTGCTCTATGAACCACTAAAATATTACACTGAACCCCAAATCATCTATGTTTTTGTGTGAACCCCCAGTAATGCTTGGATCCATGCATATCCCGGTTGAGTAACACTGGTTTACGGTTAAATGTACAATCCAAGCTACAACTCAGAAATACATTAAGATTTGTTAAACTTAATGCTTTTCAGTTAACTCTGTTACTGAGTGGTCAGAGGGCGAAGGACCCTCCACACGTTGCAAATGATACAAGAGTTGATCATGAAGTACCTTCCATGGGGTAGTATGAGATGTACGACCTGCTAGGGCCTGGATCGTCTCAGAGAACCTGTAGAATGTGTTCTTCGTGTTCAGGCGTAAGAGCAGATTGCGGTCTTCCTCGATGCATAGTTTTTGGTGCCACGGATCCTGTCTCTGCAACGCGACGTTAAACAGAAGCAAAGGTTGAACAACTCGGCTGCCTTCAGTCTGGAAATGCAATCTGATACAGCCTCATTGTAGCCTCGCGTCCATTACCATTCGCGCGGCCGTATGTAAAAATCATATCTGCCTTCTCACGATATGAATATCCTGCCATGGTTAAACGGAATATTTCTCAGTTAATTCACTACTAGACACGTTAAACGATGAAGACAGACTAGCCACAAATGTATACGAATAACAAATGTAACCTAGTCGACACTGCAACACATGCCATCTGCTGTAAACTTACTTTAAACTTAATAGCTTGAAAAACGAAGGATTTGCTGACATATTTTTATATGGACTTCTGTTCTTGTTTAGTGTGAAGAATCCTCTCCTAAACTTTGTAAAAGTATTTTTGATACACCCTGTATATATACAAAGTTCGCCAAATACTTTATACACATTTCCTGAAATTAAAGATTTGTATAGATATTGTAATACTAAATTTATTTAACTTTTACTTGGTAGACTGACAAAGAAAGAACAAAATCTTCCAAAAGTTACCAAGTAATCACAAAATATATATATATATATATATATATATATATATATATATATATATATATATATATATATATATATATGTGTGTGTGTGTGTGTATTATACAGAGTCTACCAGAAAAATGTATACACATTTCAGATTCAATAAAGGAAAACTTATTTACACTATGTACAATGTTCAGACTTTTGCCCTCATTTTCATTGCCACATTTACGACGTTTTGGCCATTGTGGGCTCCGGCTTTCTTCAGAATTTGTTTATATTTCTGAGATGAGGTATTGTAGCTATTTACACCATTTACATTGTTCAAACTGTTGTCCTCATCTTTGTTGCTATATTCACGACGTTCTTAAGGTGATTGAAATGTCGAACCGAATCTTTTATTTCATCCACTAGGATAGATTGTTTTAGTTCCAAGTGCCATGTCTCTTCCTGATGTCTCAGTGTCAGTTACTTCAGTTTAACTTTCCAAGTTTTTCTTAATCTCTACTGTAGCTCGGTATTGAATCCACAACTCTTTGGTTCAAGTCACTGGATTAATTCAACCAACGATTTCATGCATTAAGCCATGTGTAAAGTGCAATACCTGGATACAGCAGAGATGAACAAATACTTGGAGAGTTGAGTTAAACGGAAGTAACTGACACTGAGACATCCAGAAGAAGCTGGACATGTGGAACTAGAATAATCTACCCCGGTGGACATAATAAAGGGTTCGGTTCGAAATTCCAATCACCTGACGAAGGCTGGACCGTACGACGACCGAAACGTCGTGAATATGGTAACAAAGATGAGGACGATAGTATGAAATGTAAATAGTGTAAATAGTTATAATATTTCATCTCAGAAATATAGACAAATCCTGAAGAAGGCCGGAGCGAACAACGGTCGAAACGTCGTCAATATCATAACAAAGATGAGTACATGAACACTATAAATGGTGTAAATAGTTACAATACCTCATCCTAGAAATACAGACAGATAAGGAAAAACTTGTCTTTCATACTTTTATCAAATTGCGATAAAACCGTTTACTGTAGTAGGATATTTTTTCGACAGATGGCATTACGTTGGTGACCCTTAGATAAGAAAATGATAATGCTTATGTAGCAATCTCACTTGACAATAAATTTAGTATTACAATATCTATACAAGATTTGACATGGCTGCATTTTGGCGATTGTACAGAAACCGAGCTTTCGACGTGATGCAGTCGTAAACCAATCTTGCTGCTGTAGTTTTATTATTGGTAAATAGTAGATATGTTCACCTATCGCCCGGTTCACACTCTTCCTCATCTTTTGAAGAGGAGTAGAGGTTTTCTTTCCCCCCCCCCAGCAACTCTGTACATGTTACTGACATTATCACCTTGCTTGGGGTGAAATGATTATATATATATATATATATATATATATATATATATATAGATAGATAGATAGATAGATAGATAGATAGATAGATAGATAGATAGAGAGAGAGAGAGAGAGTTTTCGAAAAAATGTATACATACTTCAGGAAAGGAAAAGCTTGTATCGGTATTGTAATACTAAATTTATTCAGACATCACGAGATTAATACAAGTCACCATTGGACTCTACAATCACAAGAGATGCTCAAAATGGTGACCTTTACCTTCCAGACGTTTATTAGTTGCTTGGGCAACGTTGGATAAAGTGTCCAGTGGGATATGCTGCACATACATTTTCAATTTATAATTTCTTCCGGTAGATAATAAGATGTCCTCAGTTCTTTTTTTTTTTTTTTTTTCATGAAGTTTTGATTCATTTGACAAAGTTTAAGGATAAAGTGGGTCCTTTTGACTGAGCACTTTTACAATTTTTCCCGGTAGAAATTTTCGATCCAATCCGCCATTATATATACATATACATATATATATATATGCACATCAGAAGACGAAACGCGTTGGTAAAGATTAGTTTTCCTTTGACTTTATTCATTAAATTGTCTTTTTACAGATATATGTTTTATTTACAGCTGAGTTTTTGCACACACACGCACACACACATACAGAGTTCGCCAAAAATGTATACACACTTCAGGAAAGGGAATAGTTGTATAGATATTGTAATATAAGACATCATAGGATTAATACAAGTTACTTTTGGACTCTGCATTCACAATAAATGCTCAAAATGGTAACCTTTACATTCCAGACAAGTAAGGTGAACTAGTGCATGAGCAAACGTTGACCAAATTGTCCAATGGGATTGTTGCACACGCATTTTCAATTTCTTGTCTAAGAGACGCCAATGTAGTCGGTTTTCTGCGATTCACATCCTTTAAGACTTGTTAATGCTACAGTCATGAGGCTAATACCATTTGTCGGCAAAATATCAAAGTGTTATCGTAATTTGATAAAATTGCGAAAGACAAGTTTTTTACTTTCCTGAAGTGTGTAGACATTTTTTGGCATACTCTCTCTCTCTCTCTCTCTCTCTCTCTCTATATATATATATATATATATATATATATATATATATATATAGAGAGAGAGAGAGAGAGAGGGGGGATTAGCAAAATTATCACTTACCTACAGCATCCCGACTCCAGAGTTTCGTAGACAGACCCTTCAGCAATCACTCCGTCTACTCGTCAAGGCGTATCAGCAATTGACTTTATATTTCTCGTTTTTATGCTTTCATATATGCACTTTTAACTGATTTTTTCCCGTGTGTGTGTGTGTGTGTACGCGCGCGCGCGTACATCCAGCGGCGAAAGTCAGTTTCATGCTTAAAGTCAGTCGTCAGGTCACGTGACCATTTAAGCAGAAATGGATGTTAATCTCAACTACTATTTTTTTTTATTTACATAATCTCTATCACTGATATTGAGTACTACTTTTATATATCTTAATACATTGCTTACTTTTTGGAAGGCATCTTTGCTTCGGATTTCAGTGTCGCACTTTCCGTCTTCTGTTAAAACACTTCCAGGGTATTTAAATTTCTCTACTTGTTTGATTTTAGTATCCCCAATTTGTAATTTGAATATTGTGGTGTTCATTTTACTAACAACCATGCATTATGTCTTTTAGCGTTTATTCTTTTCTTCTCATTTTCCTTCGCAACCTTCTGTAAGAGTTCCTGTAGTTGCCTTTCCGTGTTTGCTATCAACACTGTCTCATCGGCATATCTTATATTGTTAAGATTGTGGCCGCCAATAATGAATCCTGGTAGGACTTCTAATTCTCTCAGAATCACCTCACTGTATAGGTTGAACAAGTCTGGTGAGAAGACACATTCTTGTCTTACACCCCTTTTAATTTTTTTTTACATTTACTGAATTCATTTGATATCCGTATGCAAGCATTTTGTATATGTTCTGGATTATTCTAATTACTGAAAAAGAGATTAGAACCGATGCTGAAATAGATTAGTTGCTTTATTTAGAGTGGTTGATTGTTGGGGATTCTCTTACGTTGAGTGATAAATAATTTCTGTTTTTGCTTATCAAATTTATTCTTCAAAAAATAAAACACAATTACATTTCCCGCAATTATATATCCGCCATTGTTTGCAAAAAAATGAGTATTGAGGCATTAGGTTTATAAGTTCCAAAAATTCATTCACTGATGTCACCAAAGACAAAAGTGTTGGTTGGCTTAATCCCGTGACTTGACACAGAGGGGAAGAAAATTTGAGTTGAATTACTAAAGGGAAATAACTGAAACTGAAATATCCAGAAAAGGCATGACACGTGGAACTAGAACAATCAACCCCGGTAGATAAACGAAAGGTTCGGTTCGAAATTCCAACGTATATCATCTGAAGAAGACCGGAGCGTACAGCGGCCGAAACGTCGTGAATATGACAAAGAAGATACGGACACTAGTTCGAACAATGTAAATAGCGTAAATAGTCCAAAATGTCTTCCTATGATATTTAAGTTTGTAGGTGGCTTTGTGTTGTCATGCAGGAGAAGAACATTTTCTTTTCATCCACTGACGTTCGAAAACTAAATTATATTAGTGTATTCTAATTTTATTCTCATCTGTCACATAAGATTAGTAGCTAGGGTGACACATTCATCATTACAATAGATTCCCATAAATTATTTATAACGTAATCTAATATAAAAGATGCGATGGATCAATTGTCGTCTAAATGACGCAAAATTAAAATAACATTGACATTTCATTTTAACTGATCTACTTACCAAAATTACACAAAAATATCTTGAAATACTAAAGTAAATTTATTCAATAAAATCGCCATTGGCTTCAAACACGGCAAGACGACTTCGAAATCTCCTGCAACTCTTCTGGACGGTCTCCTTGTTTAAATTGGTGAATGCTGCCATAATAGTTGCCTTCAGTTCATGTTTAGTGTTACAAGGAGTTTTGTTGGTCTCTCTCTCAACTACGCCCCATACGTTATTACGTTATTGCAAGGAGATTGCAGTCTAGGGAGTTAAGAGGCCAGATGTAAGGGGTAATGAGGTCGCAGATGGTCTGACAGCCATGACTGGGTTCTCCTGTATGTGTGATACTGCGCAGAGTTCTGTTCCAGCAGCCACCCTCTTGACCCAGGGCAGCACTCCCTCTTCAAGGCACTTTGTATTGAGTCTGAGTCCCTCACCAACAAATTCAAGAGTTCTTTTCTAAATAAGAACGATCAGAGTGAGTTTTCCGAGTTGCCGTACTTTCGTAATCACCATTAGACTCATCCAACTCTTTCCGAATCCTCTACACTGTTCTCAGATTGACACCCAAACACTCTGAAATGTTGGCATTAGAGCTAACGGCGCAAATGCCAAGCATTACAACATATCGTTTCAAAATTTCTGGAGGAGTGAATTGTGTCATGGTGCTCTTTTTCTCACAGACGGTGCCCAACTGACACTAATATACTGTGCAGTTGACAAAATCAAAAACAAACAAGGCGCATGCGCGAAATTAAAATATAAAATGGTAAAAATTTACCCATCGCATACTATGTTTACAAGAGTCCAATCAAATCATAAATAATGTATTGCTGCCATATTTGGGCTGTCGCTAACCAAACATCACTTTCGAGCCTTGACAAAGTTCAAAAAGCATTTAATCGGCCTTGGCGGTGATGAAATATTTTCAACCCTATAACTCTCCCACCTCCACCCCCCAAAAAAAACAAGCAACATTCCATAATTCCATCAGTTCTGACCCACCATGCTGCGTACAGATGATCGACACTTCCTCATTCGCTTCATATTCCATTGGAAAGGGAGAAGTTCCACTCAGAAAGCCTCTTCCAATTTCAGGGAGCCCTCGACTTACGTCGTATATCCGTCCCTGCGACATGACGTAATCGAATTTTCGACGTAGGTCGGAACTCACGTACATAAGTACTCACAAATCTGCCTTACGCGTGGGGGCCATAATGAAAGGCAAAAAGTTTTCCCCAAAACGACACAAACAAGAGATAGCGAATGTAACTCAGTCCAATATGGCGTACAGTTGGTGAAGAAACAACGCCGTCTTCCTCATATAGCTCCGTGTGAAAATGTATCATGGGAGATGGCGCTGCAGCCACGGAACACCGTACGTCGGGTCTGACATAACCCGAGGAACTTCTGTAACTGTCAGTCCTGACGATAAACTACATCCGGCAGCAAGGCATCTGATCAGGAGATTGGAGGTTTTGAGGAGCATGGAACCAGCTCTTAATTGCTGTTGTTCCCAGATCCACCTGAATTCGGGTTGTAGCACCTGTTAGGGTTCCAGCTATGGGCAATTGGTGACCCCACACAGACAAAAACAAAGCACTATGAACGTATCAAAATACATTATCATAATAAAATACCAGCAATACCTATTTATGGCAAAATTGACAACAACAGATATTTATAGCAAAATGACTAACGATATATTTTATCTGTACTTGAAAGCATACATTTGCTTTCAAAACATTTAAATATTCCGCGTTAAATAAGCCATAGAGGTTGATATGCTGCCAACCAAATAACTTATTTTGTGGAACGGACTCCTGTGAGGATGCTTCCCCGATCACTATGATCTTAACTTCTTCAAATATTGGATTAACCGTTATCTATCCTACATATCCTCGTGATGGTGGTCTTGTGGAGTTATGAGTCCCGGCTGGGACTGAGGAATTGGAGTTCGCGTCGTTCATTACATTCTCACGTGGTGATGCCCATGGGAAAGGCATGAATCAAATTTCTTCCTTTTAATTTGAGAAAGTTCTTTCACAACATAGTTAAAAAAAAAAAAAAAAAAAAGATGCTTAATGTCCCAACAAATTCAAAGTCTCTTGCAGCTTTCCATCGAAGTAAGTCGAAAGCTGACCAATTTGCAATCTACTTATCGGAACTGACTGCCTTATACCAGACAATATGGCGCCAACGGAGACACTTTTTCGTTCATCACCGCCACAGCATTCGACTCTGTGTACTTTGAACATATATTCTGAATTGATATTCATATTGATAACATCAACTGTTTACAGATTCTAGAATGTTTGTGAAACACGCTGATGAGTGTTGAAATCATCACAGAATTTAGTATTGTTGAAGTTGTCGCTAACATTTTTTCTTGAGATATACAAACTCTACATTTCGTTCAATTGTCCAAACCAATCGATGAAACTTGAATAAACTGATTTGTTTGGAAAAATACTTTAACAACCCTACTTCGCGGTTTAATAATTTCTTTAATTGAATTTAATTTTGTAAGACTTCATGATAAACAATATTTTTAAGAAAATTTCTTTTTTTCTTTTTTAACATCGAAGAATAAATTCTTAGGATTTTTTACTCTTGAGCATTCAACATACAACTAGTGATTCGTAAATATTTCTTTCTGAAGTCAAATTCCAACTTTTTGAAGGATTTGACATTGTGATTTGTTTATAGTTCTCGCAAAAGCAGGGCGAACTGGAAACTGGATCTTTATCCATTCTAAAGGATATTCGGAACGTTTAAGAATAAACTTTATTCTTTTAATAAACTTATTATATAATACAACCTGTCCTGTTCCAAAACATGGTACATTGTAGTAGTCTGTTGCCAATAGGTTTATCGAACGTAAGAGTTGTTCCATTACATAGACCTCCCCAAAAATTTATATTGCACAATGGTATTAATGGAATTACTGGTTTCAACAGTAGGTTGTGTCTTGGAAATCCGTTTGGCACTAATGTATTCAAATAATCAACATTGAAACATAGGATATCATTTGAATTTAGCGAGGCTATCTGCACTCCTCAACTTAAATTTCTTGCCAATCATGCAGTCTTCTTTATTTTCACTACTACTCTTGAAATCCTGTACCAATTTGAAACTCTCCATGTTTATATTTACAATGCTACAACTGTGTGTTATATGCCAGAATTAAATATATATAAAAACTTAAAGAAAAAACATGCAAAAAAAATATTGCATTTTTATTAAATAGATGTTATTTTAATCATTAAATTGTTTTAAAAATAGTGGGAGTATGGTAAATAATAAAACTAATCCCCCCACCCCAAAATGATGAAAATTTACACTACCCCAATCTTTATTGTCATATTCACGACGTTTCGGCCGTTATACGTTCCGGCCTTCTTCAGGTGATATACGTGATATTTCAAACCGAACCTTTTAAGTTCACGGGGGTAGATTGTTCTAGTCCCATGTCTTTTCTGAATATTTCAGTTTCAGTTATTTCCCTTTAGTAACTTAACTCTTCAAGTTTTTGTTCACATCTGCTGTGACCAGGTATTGAACCCACAACTATTTGGATCAAATCACTGGATTACTTCAACCAACGATTTTATTCACTGTGCCATGTGTCCTTGAGGAAAATTTATTGTACTAAGTTACGCCCCCCTAGTAAAACCAACTGTATCCGTACCCCCTTACCTGTTTATACTTCTCCCCAAAATTTAGTTTCGATCAGTTAATCCATGGCTATCTTAGAGAGTGTGAAAGACGGACGGAAGTCACAGAATTTTATATATATATATATAGAGAGAGAGAGATAGATGCAGCAATGTCTAGATTCGCAGGAAAGCTAAATGTTGGTGAATCCGATTGTACCTTTTTTTATTTCTGTCTCAAGTTGATCAATTACTTCCTAATTTGCTTATTTCTTGTCCTAAAGTAATGCTAGCCTCACTAATCTGTACACGAGACGTGTTCTCTTTGTAGAAAAAATAACTTATGCTTTACAGACCCGCAAGGCTAACTCAGTTGAATTTGACACAAGACAATGCCGTTTTTCTTGGGAAAAATGTTAGTGGTTTTATGTTTTGCACACATTGATCAAACACAAGTCCTTACTGAAGTTAGAACCGAACGGCCTTTATTTCGCTTAGTACTAGACTCCGAAATATAAAAACAAAAGAAAAAAGGATAGGTTTTCATGCAAAGTAACAGCCCCAACTAAATTCAGAGATTTTTTCTGGTACAATGATTCTTTATTTGATCTTTTCTGTTAATTCACCCCCAAGATATAAAGATTTTAATTTATACTTACTAAAATTCACACCAAAATCTCCCGGAGCGAGGCCCTTCCATTGCATTCCTGTTGGGCTGACCTTTGCGAACGCCCCAAATGCGTGCGACTCGGGTGCGATATTTCTAAGTGTGGGGTCAGCATTCGCACTCAATCCGATAATCAAGACAAAAACAGATTTTTTCTTTTTTTTTAAATTCTAAAAATTTCTTGTAAGTACCTCGAATATCATTCGCACTTACGAAATGTGAAGAACTCCCCGATTTTTGGCAATTTTTCATTCTGATGGTTGGAGTTGTTGCGAGACAAGCTAAACAAAGTTTGATTTAAAATTTATAATTTCTTGGGGTGAATTAATATTTGCGATAAGTAACTTTAAAATATTTGGGGTAAATTAACAGAAAAAATCCGGATTATTTTGTTCAACAGCATATTCTTTCCTTATGGGTCATTTAATCCCGAAATTTAATTTTATTGGGAGCAATGTATTTTATACTTTCATAGTCTTTTGCCACCAGTTTAGGGGGTTCGCTATTTGCTCATAGTTGGGACCCTAACAGGTCCTTCCACCCCGGGCCAAGGAGGACCTGTGAACAACAGCAATTAAGAGGTGGTTCTACACACCCTCAAACCTCCCGATCAGAGGCCTTGCTGCCAGATGTAGCTTATCATCATACGCAGAACTCCATCTTGTGTCGGACAATCACATTACACGAACTAGTAAAAAGAGATCCTACCAATTCACCCTTTTCGCAGTAACTAGAGTATGTCCCAAAACCGAGAGCGTTTTATATATTTAAACAGCTTTTGTGTTTAAATATATAAAATACATTTCTGTAACTTATAAATGTGTCAAGCAACAAAGAAAGAGAAAAACTTCATTCAGTTCCAGTTGAATTCGAAATGGTGATCCTTTCCTCTCACCTATCAATTATGATTCAACCTCACCTTATCACTGGTTTGTAACGGGGTAAAAAGATGGGAACAGAAAAGAGGAATAAAAGAAAAAAAATAGATAATCCTTTTTAATTAGTACTCGGTGAACAACAATCAGAGCTAAAGGTATAAGCAATGATCATATATCACATGTTATTTAAGTAAAATAGATTATAATTGAGAAGACACTATATTAATTACCCACGAGACTCATTGTATATTACAGATTTCTTTTTATTAAACAAAATAGGGTTTCTTATAGCAGACGCGGAAGGGAAACTACAAAGCTTCCTACAGAAGGTAACGAAGGAAAGCGATAAGAAAGGACTAAGTGTAAAGTATAAAAAGAATGCAGGATTATCAGTTAAAAGATAAGCCCGAAATACAAATTACAGGTCGCAGATACTAAAATCAGGCAAGTACAGAAATTTAAATATCTGCGAAATGTTCTAACAGAAGACGGAATGTGCGGCACTGAAATCCGAAGACGTATTGGTAGGGACGAAGATGCATTCTAAAACCCAAGCAGAGTATTAAGAGACAGGAAAATTTCGTTGGAAACAAAGAAAAGATAACTGAACTGTTACGTGATATCTGTCCTGCAGTATGGCAGCGAATGCTGGACAATCTCCTCAAAGATGAAGAAGAGACTCTAAGCAACAAAAATGTTCTACAGAAAAATGCTGAGGATACGATGGGTTGAACATGTGAACAACGGCAAGGTTTTAGAGAGAATGGAAACAAAAATGTAACTTAGACTTAACATCATTTAGAGGCAGTTGAAATTTCTGAGACAAATAATGAGATATTGGAAAATTTGATACAGGAAAGAGGATCAAAGGAAAGCAGTGTGTAACATGGGTTTACAAAAACGGATCACAGAACAGGGTTTGGGAAAAATAAGAAAAAGACAAAACTTATTAAGTGCTACAAAGGATAGGAAGAAGTGGAGAACCTTAAATGGACACGGAACATAAAAGAAGAAGGGTTTCTGAATTCATGGTGGCATAAATAAAAAAAAATGAACAAAAATAAAATTCGTTCCTGGGTGTCTACACGGATGTATTAACTTGTCCAGAAAGTCTTGAATCACTTAGAAAGCGGAAAGAAAACAACAAATCTTGATTTTTGTCTGGTGGAATTTCCAAAGAGTACTGCATTTTGAGCTTGTTCCACACGGTCGCGCCATCAACACTAAACTGTATTGCCAGCAGCTAGACCGCGTGTACGACAAATTAAAGGAGTATCCTTGCTTTGGTCATTCAAGGTCAGGTTTTGTTTTAGCAAGACAATGCGAGGCTACACACTACTAGGTTGACTAAGAAGAAGTTTAAACAGATGAATGGTGTTGAGATTCTTCCACATCCACCGTTCAGTCCCGATGCTGCGCCAAGTGACTACGGCGAACTCCACTCAAAGGCATAGTTCCTCCGAGACCAGCGATTCAAGACTTTTGATGAAGTGAAGAAAAATTGTTTAAAGTTTTTTTTTTATTCAAAGCCAACAGACTGGTATCTGGGACAGATTTGGATGCTATCTGATCAATGGCCGAACATCATCCAGAATGATGGTTTTGCTCCATAAAATTTTGTTGTTTTCTTTCCACTTTCTAAGTCAGTCAGAACTTAATATTTATGTGTACATATTTGAGCTTTTATTTGCAAAATGAAACAAATTAGGCTTAATTATATTTTTTTACAGTAAGGTTCACCTTGTACAAGGCCTGAGGGCCACTCGAGGTAGAGGATTACGTTAAGGGGTAGCTTATAGAAGGAGAAGATAACGATTAACTCTAGATTTGTTAAGATTGTAGTGATCGGGGAAACATCCTCTTGGGAGTCTGTTCCACAGGGCAGTAGTTGGTCAGAAGAAGCTGTTTGAGTGGAACTTACTTCTCACCGATGGAATACGGAGGGAATGTGCGTGGTTCCTAGCCATGAAGATCTGATCTGGTTGAACCAGGAGATGCAGTTCGTCCGAGCACTTTCTATGGAATTAGCGATAGAGACTCACCACATCGCGCCGGTGTGAGAGAGAGAGAGAGAGGTTGGAGAGTGAAAAATAATTCTTCTCCCACAAGGACTCGGAGACGCTTTTGAACTCTATCAAGACTGGAAAGTGAGGTCTGAGTAGTTCCTGCCCAAATATGGCAACAGTACTCCATTTTTGGCCTGATCTGGCAGGTAGAGGAATAGCATGAGGAGTCAGGTACCTACAGAAGTGGTAGTACATTTTAACTGCATCTTTAGTAACGATGGATCGTATATAGGAGTTCCACTGGAAATCATTGTTTTGTTTCCATTTCTAATTCTATATGTCGGCAGCAATACTTTATTTCTGTATAACAATACAGAAATAAAGTATTGCTGCCGACATTTGTGTTTGAACATAAATCGCCGGTGAGCAAACACAAGCGATTCCATTATTGAAGAGGATCACGTGACCATAGCGGAGACGCATATATAGAGGAAGTTGCGTGACGTCTGAGGTGTTCATTTATCCTAGTCTATCCTCTATACTTTACGGATCGCAATTTCTTTTCTATCTTCTATTACTAATTAGACCGATGTTCTCTACTCTATTCACTATACTAAATACTATTAGTACGAGTATTATTCTGACACTAGTATTGGTCAACGGCGTATTATAATTGGTATCTGCGATTACAAAGTCTCTACTACGTTAGCATTGACATACAAGCAAGTGTATGTGGTCATAGACAAAGTGGTAACAAAGAGTTGTTTTGACGACACAACAATCTTGTAATTAAACCAAATAGTTCTAATTTTGATAAATGAATAGTTTTTCCATTCTTATATTATTTTATGTATCCCTTAGGGACGGGAGCCATCACGGCTCTCCACAACTTCCTATTCTCTGTAGCTCTTAGTAAAGTTTATATTTGTGTGGCATATTCTGTCATTGATTTACACAAGGTCGGGGGACCTCGACGTGGTGCAATGGTTAGCAAGCTTGTTTCGCTAGGACCATTCATCATTTATTCATCATTTGCCGAGCCAATGCAAACGATCGTTTCCTGAGCTACATAGTATGTGCTACGACAAGGCTACATACAGTTTTTGAATTCAGGGTTATTTTCTCCTAGACCGGTTACCACCCAAGACTATAGAATCCACTCTGTCCTACTATTTACCCATAGCTGGGGGGTGGGAGAAGAAGAGGATTCATACCTTTCCCAATGTAATGGATTCGACTGGAATTTGAACTCGGCTCTGCAACGGATTGAACGCTTCAATCCGTGCCGTTATCCATTACTCCACCGTGCCTCTTCAACCATTACAACTGAGTAGAGAATTCGATCCTCACTGGGTGCCCCGAACTTTCAACCTTAGAAAATCGACATTAACACAAGCTCGTTAGGTAGGTTACTCGAGGTTTTTCCCTTGGCTTCAATATGTCCAGTGAGGTCGGCCTTTGTTTCAGCAACACGATGCGAGGCCACATATCAATTCACCAATTCTTTTCCTCATTATGAGTCCCAAAGTTCTTACAATCTGAAACAAAGGATTTGGGGTTTAAGTAGCCTGCAAAAGGTCGATAGGCTAAATTAACTAATTAACCCATAACTGGGGAAAAAGAGGTGGATTCATACCTTTCCCATTACTCGTAATTGATAATATCGAACACGGCTGGAATTCGAACTCAGCTCCCCAATTCCGAGCCGTTATCACTTGCACCACCGGCACATCCAAATTTCAGCACCTGGTATTCCCAAGCTGTCACCCATCTAGATACTGGCCAGGATCGACGTTGTTTAACTTCGGTTATCGTACGAAAACCGGAGTTTCAATGTGGTATGGCCGTAAGCCCACCTCACTCTAGGATGGAATTATTAATAATAATAATAAAAAAACTAAAAAAAAAAACTAAAAAAAAACTGCAGAGCTGAATTTATCCTGTAGTGAGTTGAGTAGAGATAGATCCATGTGTCCCCAAGAGCATTTGTTTGAAAGTGAAAGCAATAAGAAAGGGCCGGGATTTGAACTGGTTTCACTGATTTTAATCTACACGTTACACTAACGTTCATTTAGGGAAACACTGATTTAAAAATATCTTTAGCGACCCCTGGCAACCTTTAAGAATTGGGTGGGAGATACCTTTAATTCTTATTAGGACAATGAGATTAGGTTTACTTATGTTAATCGGCTAAGAACCTTTCCCCAACCCTCACTTTTGTATATCCCCAACCATTTGAGCTAATTTAAGCCCGCTAAGTTCTTTTTTCAGCCCTAAGATGTAAGAGTTTGATTTCATTTTGAGACTAATTACTTCGCCTCTTACTGTTTAGGAATCAACTTACAGCGACTTTAATCAGCATTCACTTTTTCATCCATTTACAGACACGATATGGTTTAATCCGTTTTATATTTTGTCTTTTGCTTAGAGAAATAGTTTCTGTGACACTTTGTTAAACGTTTAAATTATAAAGGTTTAGAAGAGATAACAAAAATCAAAATTTATTAAGAGCTACAAAGGACAGGAAATTGGGGAGAGCCATGATCGCCAACGTTCTGAAGGGACACGGCACATAAAGAAGAAGAAGAAAAGAAGAAGGAGGAGGAGGAGGAGCTTGAGTAAATGGGCGACAGAAGAGGGTTTAGGATAGATAACAGAAAGATAAAATTTATTAAGAGCTAGAAAGGACAGGAAATTGTGGAGGGCCTTGCTCGCCAACGTCCTGAAGTGACATTGCTCATAGAAGAACAAGAAGGGGCTTGAGTAAATGGATGATGGAGAGATAACAAAAAGACAAAATTTATTAAGAGCTACAAAGTAAGAGGAAAATTGTGGAGGGCCATGATCGTCCACGCCCTGAAGGGTCACGGCACATAAAGAAGAAGACGAAGAAGAAGTCTGAGTAAATGGATGGCGGATCTCAAATTTATCTTGATTAACAGGAGAACTGATTAATTATGTTTTATGAATTCGAAAAAATCGTGTTTTATTTCAAGTTCTGGTCGTAACAGTTGCTTTTCCCATTTAAACGGGCCTACGTGCAATGCGTCATAAAAATATACGCTAAAAATTGCTACACTGTCCCCAAAGGCCTGCTGATGACCCTTTACTTACAATACTGTCAGTTACCTTTATATGACGAGTTTCCTTTCTCTCCCATTAGGGAATCACGTGACCTCTCTCCTTTATTCTTTTATTGTCCTGATTACAATGGAAATAATCACATGGAAATTCAAACATCTACTATATATACTCGCGTATCATGCGACGTTTGACCTAATTTTGAAGATAATTTTATGGGGGTCCCATGATGCCCGAGATATAAGATTAGCGTATGTACTGCTGACCCTGACGACGCCATTGACCAAACTATAAATCCATTTACTGTAGTTAAAAAGTACAAATATATTTAAAATAAACATGATAATAATGCATGTAATATTCACATATTAGAATCGTATTATGAAATATAAGCATAGCAAATATGCATCTTTTCCATTGTTTAAGTTTCTAAGATGTTTAGCTGTTTCTCGTTCGGTTTTTTATGGCTGTACGCGTTTACGCAACGAGTATAACGTTACTAACGATACTTTTATCATTCTCTTTTACTTTTTGAACTTATTTAACTAGAAGATGGGATAAAGAGATAGAGGAAAAGAGGTTAGTCTATTGTAATATGGTCTCTCAAATAACAGATGATAAAATCGGCCCTCTTGACACCACGCAATACTGCCCATCCAATTACCTAAAGTATTACCCGCGTTTTCAAGACCTAATTTTGAAGCTAATTTTAAGAGGGTAACATCATACACGAGATATAAAATTAGCGTATGTACAGCTGGGGCTGGCTACACCGTTAACCAAACTATATATCTTCTACTTTTTGAGCTTATTTAACTAGAAGAAGGGATAATGAGATAAAGGTACACGAGATACACGATAAAATCATTTTTATAAGTGAAAATTTGACCGTCGTACGATACGCGAGACCGCGCATTACACAACGATATGCGGTATATATATATATATATATATATATATATATATATATATATATAATGTTTGGTAATTGCTATTTACAGATCTTTAGAAGTTTTCCTTTTCTATCTGTTTCTGTTTGTTCTGTTTTTTAACTAATGTTTACGTTCATAGTATAAGGGCACTGAATAAGAAACAATATAGCCTCAAGCATATGGACATGGGGGGACCCGCATTTGGTGATGTTTGTTCATTTGGTCAGATTTTGAGAAGTGGGTTGAGCCAAGAATACTTCACCCCCCCACCACCACCACCACCGCAAAAACGCATACATAAGTATAAATTTCTTATTAATTTAAGTGTTATATATAGTGAGTCAGTTATGTGCTATGCGTGATACACGCTTCGGTGATCATGTATCTTTCGATAAATGACTGACGAGGCAGATTTTTCCCGCAGTAGGTTGCCATTTCTTTCTGCGGTATACCAGTTGCCATCCAAGGCTAGAGAACCCGGTCTGTCCTGCTATTTACCCATAGCTGGTGGGGGGGGGGAGAAGAAGAGGATTCCTACCTTTCCCAAGGATACTAGCACGTAAGTGAATGTAATGGATTCCTCAATCCGAGCTGCTATCCATTACTGCACTGTGTATGTTTTAACAAACATCCCGATGTTTTCTTTTTTTTAGCAATACAATTAATGTCTGCCCGCCTAGGTATCGAAAGGCATAATTAAGGCAACGTGCCTCTCGACAGGTTAGAGTTTTATGAAAAAAACAGAAATGTCTGCTCAATTTTTTAAGTATTTCACCCCCAAGCAAAGCGGAAGTGCCACTAGCACGCAAAGGGTTACGGAGAGGGGGGGTAAGAGTAAAGATGCGTGAATAGAGGAAAGGATGAAGAGAAGACCGAGGAATTAGATGAAGGCATCTGAAGATGTCGATTGACATTGCATTTGAATAATTGAAGATTATAGCTATCAGGGAAGCAAGTAACAGAAAGGAAGTCCACATATAGGAAGTGCGAGACATGAAGATGTTGGAGTAGAAGAGACGGCTACATTTAACCGTTTCGACAGTGGAAGACGCGTATTTGGAAAATATAACATTTCTAAGATATGAAATATAATGGCGGATTTTAAAAGTTCTATTAATTCCTTATGAATTTCTTATAAATTATTTTTCGCGTACAAAAATAAAATTTGCAGATGGACGCTTGGAAAAGTCCCAATAAAAAAAAGAATAATCCCACCTTATTTTGCTGAGAGTTCTCTCGTAATTTAGCGAACCAAAGCGCACTGAGTTCTTTTCCGTTGTAAGAGATATGCACTTGTTTTTATATTAAAACATTCGATTGGCCAAAAACGGCAGAAAAAAAGCAGGTGTATCTCTTCAAATAAGTGTATCCACTAAACATTTCTCGTAATAAGAAATTGTAACGGGGTCAGATGTTGAGGTAGTTAAAGTAATTACCTCGTTGTTATATTTGTAGTAGCAGTTGATAAAGGAATTCTTTTTATTTTTTGTTATACTTAAAACGAAACGAATAAAAGCGTACAACAATAACATAAACAATATTAACCGAGGCATTAATAAATCAACATTAATAACAAGAATTTGTAATTTTCTTTTTCGTGATGTGAATTACAGATATTGGTGTTGTGTGTGTTAAAAATATTCTCAGTCTTACTGTCTCTTTTGTTTCTTTAAATGTTTGTTTATTTTTGTTGCTTGTTCTGAGAATTTCGTTGGTGAGCATAACGTTTGAGATCACCAGTTTTTGATTTTCAAGGAGGGATAAAGATACATGAATGTTGGTCTATTTTAATACTGCTACTGCCACTGCTTGTGGTGTAAGAGTCGTTTCAAATTTTCAAATGATGAAATATCCTTATTTTCTATCATCACTGATGGCAGGATTATTTATAGAATGATGAAATATCATCATCATTCTGGATCATAACAAAATATACAGAAATCATGGTTGTGTAGTTGATATTGTTGTGTAGTTGCAATTGTTATATCAGCTCACCCAAAATATAATTTCATTTAAATAGGTCATCTTTTCAATGTTATCGTTGTAAGTATTTTTTAGAAATGTATTGCATATTTTTCCACGGTAGAAAGGCTTTGCATCATGGAAATATATTTTAAACAATTTTTGTTGAAATCTTGTTTACTCAAAATAGGTTACATACGAGGGGCTTCTGAAAAGTTTTCGCTCCCACCAACAACTTCAATTCACAACCATGAGAATTTTAGGTTGAAACAAGAATTTTTTTCAGTACGCTCTCGTATTATTTGCCAGATCAATATATTTTTTTTGAGGGGGGGATGCAGAATCATGATCACTATCCGTTTCTCTCGTAGATTCCTTAAGTTTACATATTCTTCTCATTCTCAACCACTATATTTCTTGTTCATTCTTCTTTTGAAGTCAGAACACTACAATCACTTGACTGTATTCTTTTTGCATGTTAATACCATTTTTATTTTGTTAACTTTTACTGTTGCTTTGCTTAGTTTTGTCTTGCATAAATATTGTTTCCTTTATATTATTTTGTCCTGTTCTTTTTCTTTCTTTTCTTATTGTTTATTGGAAACTTTTGTCAATTCCATTTTTGGGGTACTTTTTCAATTGCAATAAATCATGACCAGTTATTCTACATCTTTGGTCATGCCAGCCATAACCGTTTTTGGCCTTCTGCTTAATATTTTATAATGGTTTCATTGACTGTGATACAATTTTGGAATCTTATTTTTGATGAATACAGACAAATCAGATTTGAGTTTCTTCATTTGCACGAAATGTCTTTGTAATTATAAGAGATTTGTGTCCCTTTATTATTACACTCTTCATCTTTTAATTAAAAATCAGCTTTTCTAGGTTAGCTGAAATAAAGATTGAAAACAAAGGCTTAATTTGTTTATACTATTTACAATGCTTGGACTGTTGTCCTCATCTTTGATATCATATTCACATTTCGGACATTGTCTGGTGATTGGAATTTCAAAATAAAACCCTTTATTTTGTCCACCAAGGTAGATTGTTCTAGTTCCATCTCTTGGATATTTCAGTTGCAGTTCTTTAGTAACTCAACTCTCCACCTGGTATTGAACTCATTATTCTTTGAATCAAGTCAATGAATTACTTCAACCAATGCTTTTATCCATTGGGCCATGTGTTCTTGTATGAACTTTTGGGACTTATAAACCTAATGTCTCAGTTTTTACCAAAGCTCATATTACAGTTTGTTTTTGTGATTGTTCTTCTCTAGCATTCTGTGTTACTGGTTCCCATATTCATGTCTATGCTTGGCCAGCTTAGGAGATTTTTGTGGCTTAGCATATTCATTGATTCCTTCATCTCAGTAATATAGAAATAAAATTATGTTTAGAAGATAACGGTTAACCCTATACATAAATAGGTTAAATCTGTAGTGATCGAGTAAGCATCCTCTTGGGAGTCGATTCAACAAAGTAGCGGTTCGTGGGAAGAAGCTACTCAAGTGGAACTTACATCTCACCATCGGAATATGAAGGAAATGAGGGTGATTCGCTACAATGGGCGTGGCTTGGCTGGTCCTAACCGTGAAAGTTAGAATTAGGGAAACTAAGGAATGTAGTTCGTCTGCACGCTTTCCATGGAAATAACAATAGAGTAGAGAGAGGTTTGTGATGTTTCGTCTGAGAGAAAGGCGTTGAAAATAATTCATCACCCACAAGGACGTGGAGAGACTTTTGGATTCTCTCGAGGCTGGAAAGTAACGTTTACTTTTGAACAAATGACCTCTGGAAAGGTATGAAACCATCTCTTTGCTACTTACGCATAGAAAAATAGTAGGGTAGATTGGCCTCTCAAGATTTGGCTGGAATTGAGAAGACAGAAGATAACTTATTGGAAAGCAAAAAGACGGGAGAGAGTTACTGCGTGTGGACGATATGAAGAAAAGAAAACATTATTCAGGAGAGAAAACAATAAAGGAAAAGGAACTGAGAAGACATAAGATAACGATCGATATTGCATTTAAATTTTAGAAGATCGAATTTGATCAAGGAGCCGGAAGTGTGTCCCACAAGTGTGAAGTTCGGTAGAAGAAACTGTTAAACTCTAAAATAATGAGACCTAACCGCCAATAATGTACTCCGCGTAAAATCATAGAGTCTAGGTACGATATTGGAGTGTTCGTTAGAACAATTACCATGAAAGTATTTATAGAAAAGTTAGAGGGAAGCGACGTTACGGAGGTGGCAAAGGGACAGAAGCCGAGATACCAGACCTGGACTGATGATATTGCAGATTCTTTTTGGAATTTAATACCACCTGCTAACTCAGTAGCTACTGCAATGGAAAATAACTTATCCAAACGTAATATTGTTATGGTCCAGGTCCTTGTACCACGGTGATAGTCCAAGGTAGAACCAATAAAGAACTTGAACACAGGTATGGAATAACACAGATATATTACAAACAGGAATATATACAGAGAAGTAGAAAAGTGTTAGTACGAACAATCAGGTTTAGTAGGGAGAACAATGTAGTCTCGATCAGTATCACTATTCCAATGTCTTGTAGTATTTGTCTGAACGCGACTCTGTTTCGGACTGCCTCTGACTCGACTGACTGACTCGCTCTGACTGACTGACAGACTCCTGACGGACTTCTGACGGACCTCACTCCAGACTTCAGACTGAACAGTATTTAGCCGTGGGCTCGGCCAAAAATATGCCCTTTGAACCCGTATAAGCGGGTTCAGGGTCGGTTTACCTCCCCGAAAGAGACTCCGCCCTTTGGCGTAGCCTCGTTCAGGTTCCTCCCCGCCCGAAGGCAGAGAGTTCAACCGATCAGCCGGTCGCCCGACTTCAGGCTGAACTCTCTGCTTCCTCTTGAGGCGCAGTATTTATTACGTATGGAACAGTCCATTATGTTATTATGGGTAAGGTCCCATAACAAATATAACATTTCTTGCAACTACTACCATGACAAAAAATTTCATGATGCCGTTTCTGACCTTAGGTCTCTTGTTGGGACCTGGAAAGAAATGAATATATGCCAGCAATCCAAGGAAATAAAAATAATAATAAAATAAAAAGAATCAGACTTTTTTTTTTTTTACAAATATAAGCTTCCACACTCAAAACAACATTGGAATTTCGAATTGTCGTATTGCCGAAAACATTTGTAGAAGAGGAAAACCCTGTGCGTTGAGCAACAATATGAGTCAAGTTAATTTTATCACAAATTCAAAGAAAAACATCACGATTCCTATAGAGGATGGCGATTGTACCGATTCCTATTTAATATACACCGACCAATGTACCAATCATGACTTGATTTATGTGGGTTGCACAATGGAAAAATTAAATAAAAGATTCAATGGACACAAGGATGATGCAAGGCACAACAATGTGACATCAACAGAACTTGCAGAACATTTTATTACAACTGATTTTAATTTGAACAAGCATCTTAAAATCCATATTCTGAAAACATATTCAGAATCAATCGACCTTTCGGCCCTTAAAATACATGAGGATGGTTACGTAAGCAAATTATTAACTTCCCGACCCAGGGAAATGAACGGAATGATAGGAGAGTTCCATAAGATTTATACTAAGCCTTTTAATCAATCCGAACCTTTTATGTCTTTTAGACGTTCAATGGCTATCTATGATTCATTGATTACTCTTGGTATTAAATAAAACAACTTTAATTTTGACAAGTATCTTAAGGTTCACATTCTGAAAAAATAATCAGAATCTATCGACCTTTCGGCCCTTAAAACATATGAGAATGGTTACGTAAGCAAATTATTAACTTCCCGGCCCAATGAAATGAACGGAATGACAAGAGAGTCTCATAAAATTTATACTAAGCCGTTTGATTAATTCCTCTTAGTAACTAATCAAACAACGGAAAAATTCCAAAATGAACAAGATCACCATCAGATTAAGCACTTTTCAGTTGCATGTCATTCACGTTGGCGGCATTTCATTCGTTCATTACCAGGACAGCCGTTTTTGTTTTGTTTGTTTTCTTTTATAGCAACCTTTGTACAAAGACTTACGATTTTTTTTTTTGCAGATTTATATAATTTTATTTTTGAATTTTTTTAAAATATAACTTTAAGAAGACATTCTGTTGAAATATTGTTTAACATTGTCAAACACGGTGTTTTTTCTCTTTTTTCTTTTCCTAAATCATGCTCCAAATTTGAAAAATATTGAAATATTTACGTCCACCATTTTGTTTTATTATTATTATTATTATTATTATCATTATTATTATTATTATTATTATTATTATTATTATGCTATAATTGTTTGTTTTTATAATAATAATAATTATAAAATTACGTTGATCTGGCAGATGATATGAGGGCGTACGAAAAAAAATTCCTGTCTCAACTCAATGGATATTTTCGTGTTTGAATTAAAGCATTTGAATACGTTGAAAAATCTATGTCAACCACACAAAGCGACAACAAAGGAAATCGACCGTCTCTTGAACATTCAATGACTACCATACATAGAGATTACCATCTGATGGCATCGCATAATGATAGCGTCATATTTCAAATTCCAGCATAATTAAAGTTTCATGCTGTGTCATTGTTAAGCATCTCATTTTTGCATGCAAGATTTAAGCCAGACGCCAAATAGCCGGAAAGTATCCATCCAACCGAATTAGTTTTCTCAGAGCAATAGATGGATGGTAGCTATGTCTACCTATAGTTTCAAATATATACAAGACCTATCTCTACCTATAGACCCAAGAATAAAAATGAACTGTCTTCAAACTTAAATGTGGTGGTAGCACCTGTTAAAGTCCTAGCTATGGGCAAACAGTTAACTTCCAAAATGGTGTCAAAACACTATGAAAGTATAAAAATATACATTTTTTATAGTAAAAATGCCTACAATACATTTTTGAAGAAAAAATATTACCAGAAATATATATTTTTTTAAATTATTACCAGCAATACATTTGACTCTCGAAAAAACACTCTTTACAAAAATACGTCGATGAAACCTGATCTACAAACAGATTTCCTACAAAGAATACATATTCTATTCATACGAACCTATCACAAGAATATTGTTGACATTAAATAACCCATTGAGGTGTTGATATGCAAAATAAACCAAACCAAACTAAATTTAAACAGCAACGAACCTAATGACGAGGAAGAAAATATTGATTTGTTTCTTACTGGTTATCAACATTTTCCAGATTATTTAAAGCTTGAAAAATATTTAGAGATTGTAAGAGTTTTTTTTTAAGATAATAATGATTTACTGATACGAATCCTACTAATTGACCCATAGCTAGGGGAGAAGAGGTGGATTCATACCTTTCTCAAGAGCTCAATAGCTGCGTCTACTTCATGGAAAGTTGGGTCAATGTGTCGTGCCAGAAAATTTTACTTGACAGAGTCCATCTTGCACATTTACAAATCTACCATTTTTCCGTGCATTGAATAACTGCTGCCACATCTGGCCTGGTGCTCCTGTCATTCATCTCGAAGTTCTTGGCAAAATCCAAAGAAGGATTGTCATGTAATTGATCTCGACTTGGCATCTGGACTTCAGTTACTTTCTCACCGACGTGGTGTGGCTTCTCTCTGTCTTTTCTACAAATATTTTCATGGCCTCTGCTCTGACGAGTTTTTTTTTCCCTGGTACCCCGACTACACAAACTTAAGCGTTCTACTAGATTGGCACCTAGGTCCAACTCGTTTATTGTTGAAATAATTAAATGCAGTCGCCACTTTTACTCCGACAGTTTTTCTTAGACTTCCCGCCTGAGGAACTCCCTTCCGTTTACTTACTTCCCTGATAAATACAATCATCAAAAATTTAAATGCAACGTCAATCACTATCTTCTGGAATCTCATTCATCTTTTTTCCTTTCCCTCAAACTCTCTATACTCAGTCTTTTCGCTCACTTTCACTCCCTGTATCTCCCTGCGTACTATTGGCATTTCCGCCTTGATTAGAGTGAAATGATTTTTTTTTTAAAGAAGGTATTTGTGCGTAAGTGAATAAAACGGACTTGAATTAGAACTCGGCTCTCCGATTTTAAATTCCGAGCCGTTATCAATTACATCCCACCCACACATCCAAGTTTACAGAACCTGGTATTTCTAAGCGGTCACCCATCTAGGCTTGACCAGGCTTGACCAGGCTTGACGCTGTGTTTTAACGTGATATGACCGTAAACCGAGAAATTCAATAAAGCTGTAAAAAAAAAAAAAAAAAATCTAAAGAATAACAAAGCGGTTACCCATCTAGATACAGACCAAACTCGACATTGCTTAACTTCAGTTGATTGTACGGGATGTTTCAACGTGATATGGCCGTAATCCGAGGAAGTCAATGAAGCTTCAAAAATAAATAAAGAATAACAAAGCGGTCACCCATCTAGGTACTGGCCAGGCTTGACGCTACTTAACTTCGCTTGATCCTACAAGAACTGGTGTTTCAACATGATATGACTGTAATCTGAGGAAATCAATGAAAAAAAACTAAAGAATAACCAAGCATCACTTGACATCGAAGATGAATTTTTGAAAGTAGCCTATTCTTTCCCTAAATTCAGAAACATATTTCATAAAGGCGGTACCCTAAAGCAGTAGGGATATATTTCATGCATTAATTTGTCATGGAAGGAAAAAAGTTTGAGCGGAAGATCCTCAAACCTACACAAGTTTCTCAATGGGATCCATTATAATGAAAGTCAGTTAAGTGCCATACGTGATACACGCTTGGGTGATCATGTCTCTTTCGATTCATGACTGACTAGACTGAAGATTTTCCCACATTTAGTTCATATTTCGGTTGTTGTACGCTCTGGCCTTCTTCAGGTTCTGTTTATATTTCTGAGATGAGGTATTCTAACTATTTACACTATTTACGTCATCCAAACTGTTGTCTCCATCTTTATTGTCATATTCACAATGTTTCGGCCATTGTACACTCCGGCATTCTTCGGATGATATATGTTGGAATTTTGAACCCTGCCTTTGGATATCTAAGTTTCAGTTAATTCCCTTTAGTAATTCAATTCTCCAGGTTTTGTTCCCTCTGCTGTGGCCAGGGATTGAACTCAAAACTAAATAAAGATGTTGGTTGAGTAATCCAAAGAGTTACTAAAGGGAATTAACTGAATATCCAAACAACACATGGCATTAGAACAATCTACCCTGTGGATTAAATAAAGTGTTCGGTTTGAAATTCCAGTTAATATCGACTAAACGTCCGAAATATCGTGAATATGGCAACAGTCCGAATGATATAAATAGTGTAAATAATTACAATACCTCATCTCATAAATATAGACAGATCCTAAAGTAGACCGGAGTGTACAATGGCGGAAACGTGAAGAATATGGCAACAAAGATGAGGACAACAGTTCGAACAATGTAAATAGTGTAAATAATTACAATATCTCGTCTCAGAAATATGGATAGACCACAATATTTATTTTTACAGATTGTATTCAGGCTTGGAATTCTGTGATTTGTAGATATGAAAATTATACTGAAAATGAATTAATGATTTAAAATGATTTTTCGTGATGTTAAAAGACAATATCTTTTACCAACAGATTGAATTATTTTATTTATTATTTTTATTTCTTTCAGATTGGTCTTTCTCTTATAATATGGATCATATGTGGAGTGCTATCACTTCTTGGTGCCATGTGCTATGCAGAACTTGGGACCACAATCCCGAAATCTGGAGGCGACTATACTTACATCTTAGAAGCATTTGGACCTCTGTTGGCTTTCCTTCAATTATGGGTAGGTGAAAATATTTTGCAGTTTGATTCTATGTAACCATTTACAGAACCTATCAATTGGCCAGTGACTACATAGTATATATATATATATATATATATATATATATATATATATATTGAGGAATCGGAGAGCCGAGTTCGAATTCCATTCGAATCCATTACATTGACTAACGTGCTAATACCCTTGAGAAAGGTGTAAAACCTCTTCTTTTCCCTCCAGCTATTAGTAAATAGATGGCAACTGGTCTAGGAGAAGGACAACTCTGAATTCAAAACCTGCGGGGTGTCGTTTGGGGACCTTGTGGCACGTAGTGCACCAGGTCTCTGTATTCGGCTCTTCAAAAAGTGTGGATGGTCCTGCACAAAACCGTCGTCACTATAATCAAATCATATGTGATGTTGTCTGGGCAGTCGGTTCCTAGGAACTGAACTGCTTGACTCATACGTCGAATATATATATATATATATATATATATATATATATATATATAAATTCATGAATCATTCATACAAAAAACAAATATAGAGGTTAATGATTTAAATGGCGAGAATACATCTTCGCAAACAATATAAATAAGATACACCAACCGCGAACCTGTATATGAATGATATGATCCCTGTTCATAAATTCCAGTTGCATAAGGTCTTTTAATTTTTACAAGCTTTCGTCTGTTCCTACAGACATCCTCAGGTATGGAAGTAGATTTTGTTCTTGTTTTTACTTCTCGGTAATGTGTTATTGTTTTGGAACGTGCGGTCGCAACGCTGAGTTTGAATTTAAATTTGAAGGTTGTGCGTTTTTGTACAAAAGAGAATTCTTTTTTACTGGTAGATTTTCCGTCTATGTGGCATGAACTATATTGTTCAATAGTTACAGTAATGTCACACTTATTATCCGAAAGTTGCACGTTGGATCAGTTATTTTAATTTCAATTAAATGTGCAATTATAATTTATAAATTCATGAATCATTCATACAAAAAACAAATATAGAAGTTAATGATTTAAATGGCGAGAATACATCTTCGCAAACAATATAAATAAGATACACCAACCCCGAACACATTTCTCATAGCATTTTTTCGGATTACATCTCTATTTTCGTTGTCAACAAAATCTATTTCCATACCCGAGGTTGGTGTATCTTATTTGTATTGTTTGCGAAGATGTATTCTCGCCATTTAAATCATTAACCTCTATACTTGTTTTTTGTATGAATGATTCATGAATTTATATAATTGCACCTTTAATTGAAATTATATATATATATATATATATATATATATATATATATATATATATATATATATATAAAGATTTTATCAATGAAATGACATGAGGATGATGACCTTGAAAAAAGGCATGATGTCATTAGGACCCGTCTACACCACATAAATAAGAGTGACCACTGTATTATGCCTTCCAACAAAAACTTGTGATGAAAATATGGCAGTACTGGTATGAAGACATCAAAACTAATGAAACGCCGCCCGTGTGAAGGCATGTGATGGAAAGCATGCTTAATATGTTAGTGATGTTGCTCATCTTGAAATTTTCCAATAGTTGATTAGTTACTAAGAGAAATTAATCAAACGGTTTAGTATAAATCCCATGGAACTCTCCAGTTATTTTGTTCTTTTAACCAAGGCCAGGAAGTTAATAATTTGCTTACGTAACCATTCTCATATGTTTTAAGGGTCGAATGGTCGATAGATTCTGATTATTTTTTCAGAATGTGAACCTTAAGATGCTTGTCAAAATTAAAATTGTTTTATTTAATACCAAGAGTAATCAATGAATCATAGATAGCCATTGAACGTCTAAAAGACATAAAGGGAACGGGTTAATCATTGGCCTTTTCTTTGTTGTGAATTATTTATCTCCACTTTATTGAATCTTGATACATTGTTGTATCTTCAATATTAAAACTTTCTAACAATTGCTATCATTTTTTGATGACACGGTGACACTAATAACAATAATAATAATAATGATCTCATAAACTTCTATTCACAAATAGCAAATAAATCAAATAAAATCATATCCAGAATAATTATCGGGTACTATTTAAATGCCTTTAGGATTTGTAGATCTCTGTATTTATAGAATAAAGAGAAATGCATTGAAAATACTTTTAAATTGCGTCCAATATATTAATTATTTCATATATAATGCAAAGAGAAAAGCTTACCAGATTCACCAAATTAGAAAATTAAATATCAATAGCGTTGCTAAAACTAGACACATAATACTACCTACTAACTCAGTAGCTACTCTAATATCCTAAAGCCTAAAGCAGAAATTTGCAGAATAAACTGTAAAAAAATACTTAACAAATAGGCGAAACATCTAGGAATTTACATAAAAAAGTATATTTGCTAATCATTTGAAAAGTCAATCAGTTATGTGTCATGCGTGATAGACGCTTAAGCGATCATGTATCTTTCGATACATGACTGACGAGGCAGATTTTTTCCCGCAGTAGGTTGCCATTTCTTTCTGAAGTACATCACTTGCCACCCAAAGCAATAGAACCTGGATTGTCCTGCTATTTACCCATAGTTGTGGGGAAGAAGAAAAGGATTCATACCTTTCCTAAGTGTATTACATATACTGACGTGCATGTAATGGATTCGTTGGAATTCGAACTCGGCTCTAATATTCTTCAATCCGTGCTGCTATCCATTACTCCACCATACTCCACTCAATAAGGCAATAAAGTCACTAAAACGCAAGGTGGTTACTGAGGGGGGGGGAGAATATGAGAAAAAGAAAACATTATTAAGGAGAGAAAACAATAAAAGAAAAGGAATTAAGAAAACAGAAGATAACGATTGATAGAAACGCCAGACCAGATGCTGCAGCAATATTCAATGGATGAACGAATGGTAAACATTTCTAGCGAGAAAAATTGTCTAGCATGTCACAGTGAACCAATTAAATATATGAACACAAAATGGTTCTTTTACAAAAGAATAAACTCAATTTATTTGTTATTCATCGTAATAAGTCTGATCATAATTTCAATTTAAAGAATGTAGTTTTAATTATAACACAAAGCAATTTATTATGACAAAAATATATTGATGTGCCCTAATTTCTGAGTCGTATACAGTAAATTTACCCCCACCCCCAAAGATTATATAAGACATCTCCTTTCCTAACATAGCTCCTTCCATTATAATGTCGGATATTTAAACACAATAGCAATAAAGAAAAAAAGAAAGAAAACAGGAAAAAAAGCAGTCAAACGCTGACTGACTGTGAATAGTTTAAGCATCTAAATACATCAGACATCAAAAAGTTTTAAATTTAAAGTTAATTGACACTGTCTCTTCAACATTTCTCTCGATATAGAATTATCAACAACGTTTGTTATATTTTGTTCTCTTTCAACACATATATATGATTTCATCGATAAAAATATTATTTAGCCTTAAGTTTTCGAAAGACAAAAACCTTAACAAATTATTTTTTTTCATTTTTCATTCAATTACCGACCATATAGTTGTCGTATACCATATTCTCTTACATATATCTTTTTGTCAAACAGGTTTCATTGAATGTGACAGCCAAAGAAAATTTTTCAAAATTTTTATTGAGTTTTTCTAGTATTCCCAATTTTTTTCATTTCGTGGAGATAAGGGAGTGTGGAAAGAGTCCGTATTGCCCCAAGTGCTTTTGGCTACTTCTTTAGCCATTTCAAGGAGTTTATTGTTGAATGTTATTATTCCTGTTGTTACATAAGGTGAGATTAATACTGGGTACCAGATGTTTTATATAGAGAGCTTCTCTCACAGCGATACATAATATAAACTTTAAAAAAATATAATATAAACTAAAAAAAAAAATAAATATAATATAAACTAAAAAATAGAATAAATATAATATAAACTTAAAAGAATAAAATAAATATAATATAAACTTAAAAAATAAAAATAAATATAATATAAACTAAAAAATAGAATAAATATAATATAAACATAAAAAGATAAAATAAATATAATATAAACTTTAAAAAATCTTTTTAGCGGATAATCATATTTGATATTCCACTAAAAATAACATTCAAAGTGATAAAAATCTGTCGGATGGATAAATAAAAAATCCATGACTTTCATGTTTCAATTAGATCGCTTCGTTTTTTCGAATTTCAAGCCTTGATTAATAATTTAAACAAGTTACATACGAAAAGCGTTTATCTATCTAAATATATGCTATCAAATTCTATTATCTATTGCCATTGTTGTGTCAGAAGCATGATTCCACACTTAAACAAATTTACTCCAATGAAGTCCTAAAGAATGAAATGCATCACAAGAAAACTTTTTTCACTTTGTCCTATATAAGTGAACATAGAAGTCAACACTTAGAGGCTCTAAATGTTGACTTCTATGTTCACTTTTATATATACACACGCTCTATCTCTGATATTAAACACTTTATCCCATAAATATAGCACATCTTAAGACTTTATATATATATATTATATATATATATATATATATATATATATATATATATATATATACACACAAGGTACGGCTGGTATTTGAGAACAGAGTTTATGGATTAAAACAAATGAATATAATTATATTTGATTACAAACAAGTAAACATGAAATTTAGCAAACTATTATTTAATTTTATTCAATAAAACCACCACTAGCATCAATAACTTCCTCTACACGATGTCGAAATCGGTTGCAAGCTCTGGTTAATTTGTCCTTATTTATGCCAGACATTACTCGAACCATTGCAGCTTTAAGAGAGTCTTTGGTGTTATGAGGCTGATTATTAACCTCCTTCTCAACAACGCTCCACACATAATAGTCTAGTGGATTGAGATCTGGAGAGTTAGGAGGCCAAATGTTGGGTGTGATGTGGTCGTACAAATGGTCAGCCATCCATTCTTGTGTTCGTAGAGCCTTGTGGGATGGAACCGAGTCTTGCTGGAATATGTAAGGCCTGTCGTTGCATATGTTGTCAATCCAGGGCTTGGCAACTGTTTCTAGAACCTCAATATAAACAACAGCATTTACTCTAAGACCTTGTGGGAAAAAGTGTGGTGGCATAACATGTCCTTCATTCCTAAGAACACCCAATACCATAAGACTTGAAGGAAATTTTGTGCACATCACTCTTGGCACCTCAGAAGGATCTGAACAAAGTCATCCTTCATTTCTTCTGTTAAGATTTTGATCTTGATCAAAATTTTTCTCATCTGAGAAAAACCAAATCACACCAGCTTTTGAAGGATTTTTAAGTTTGTTTAAAAGCCTTTTGGATCTGTTTAAAAGGTTGTTTTTTTTTTCAGGCATAAATTGACGTCTCTTCATCACGTAGGACTTGTGTCGAATGTCTTCCTTTTCAGACCCATGCAGCTTTTTGGCAATTGACCTCATTGATTGACATCGGTTTTCATCAATTGTCTTCTTGGCTTCCTGAATAAATTCGGATGTTCTCACTTTATCAGAACGTGCAGAATGTCTTTTATGTTTTGACACAGACATTAGGGAAATGTCAGCGTCTTCTAACTCTTTTTGTATCTTGTGGACAAACGATCTTGCAACTCTGAGAAAACGTGCAATATCCAAATCGCTATGATCAGCCTTTAATGCCACAATCACAGCATGCCGTTTCCTTTCATTTGTTATCATAGTGTTTGGTATTCTTGATTTCTGAAAAATAAAAGCATTAGAAGTTAGTGGGAAGCAGTATTAATCTTAAATCTGTATGTCCTCAAATACCAGCCGCACCCTCTGTGTGTGTGTGCGTGTATATATATATATATATATATATATATATATATATATATATATATATATATAATACTAAAAAATAGTAGACAAGACTAGAGTCAGGCCAATGGATATTTTTTAAAAAGTGTTCAATACACAATTCAGAAAAACTGAATTTGTTGAGCTGGTAATAAAATATAAGAAAATTATATAGGGAAATTCTACGGGCAATGCACTACCTGTGTTTCAATCTTACGTTCTCGTAAGGGCAGTTCAACTGCCCTGATGAGAATGTAAGGTCGAAACCCGAGTAGTGCATTGCACATGGATTTTTCTTATGTATCAAAGCAATCCTTACACTAGGCCTGGTAACCATGCAACTGGGGTCCACAACTGGGAGCAGACATGTGGAGACCTAAATTACTACTAAATAAAAATTATTAAGAACATTTTTAGCAAGGTACTTCTCAGTAATGTCCAGTAATTTGTTAATTAGCAACTATATATAATATTAGGAAGCATTTTCTTTCAATTATGGACTTATTTCCATAAATGCAAATGTACAAAGAAAGAACAAAAATAGGATAGTATAACTAAATGCACAAAAATCATTTTATTCAACATAAATTGTACATTTTTAGATGATATTGCAAAAATTATTGATTTTTAGATGATATTGTAAGAATAATGAGTTAATTTGATTACAGAAAATATAAAATTATGTAATACAGTCAGAAAGCAATTTCAACATTTTACAAAATCGTGTATCGACAAAGTCTGAAAACAGTTTACAATAATAATTATAAATTACTAATTTTGATAATCTTTACCAAATTTAATGTAATTTTTGTTACATGTACAATTAGTTACTCAGAAGATGAAGAAAATATTTATTTTTCTATAATACAATAATAGATATTACCAGTACAAAAATTAAAATCAATTTACATTAACAAAAACACAAAATTAATTAACAGGATAATTTGCAGAGTTAATCAATTATATATATGTAAAAGAGGGGGAAATTGAAAATAAAAATGATCAGATATCCCTGAGGTATCCAGTGGAATTTTTAAATTACCTCAATTTATTTATTTAAAAAATGTTCATATTCTTGAAAATAAAAATTATATTATTAAATATTTCCTCTTTTGTAGGACAATCTTTTCTTGTAACATAGCTTGCTATATACAAAAGTAACATTTTAATATCTTTATGGATCCTAGTTTCAAGGTCTGTTAAGTTTTATCAAATCTTTGGCATCCCATATCATGCAGCAAATGTCCACATTTTGAGCAATTATGGCCTGGAACTTTGACATCAACATTTAATTTAGCAAATAGTTTAGTCTTTTCAATATGAAATTTTTCAATAACATTTTGAGCTGCTATAGAATATGCACCTCCAAAACTTTGTCTTAATTTTCCAAATTCATTTTCTAAATAGTCTGTGATAAATTCATCAAGCATAAAAAAAATTAAACCCGCTACTTAGCAAATATCTGCAAACATCAATTAAGTCACTGCATGTTCAATGGTTAAACTAGTCTCTCTTGTTAATGATTTCATTCTTTTTTCTTGATTTCCTTCCATTCTTTTTGTCATTTTTCCAGAATTAGAAAGAAATAACAGATGTTCATCATCTAAATCTCATATCGCCTTTTTCAGTTGATCATTTTTGTCACCATATATTTCTTTGACACAGACAATTTTCCAAAATTTTAAAACTTTTTCAATGAAATTAACTCTTTTTGAAGTATCCTCCCCATTTAATAATGGATGTTTTTTTAATGGCAGCTACAATTTCATCACAAAACTTTAAAAAAATTGGGAAACAGTTTGTCACTCAACAGGTTTTGAATAAACTGCTACATAATTTCAACAGCTTGACTAACTAAGTTTGTTCTTACTCAAAAGGACATTATACAATTTCCAATTTTACTGTCATCTTTTTTCCTTCAGAATAAAACAGTAATTCAGAAGTAGGTCCAGTAATCCAATTATTCCAAGTATTTTGAAAAAGGTAGACATAATCGAAAAATAAGTTCAAGCCATTTTTAGTTATTTAAGACTTATTGAAAACAATGCCAAATTTTTGGAAAAAACATTGATGAGTCCTGTTATTGTTAGATTTGCAATTACTTAACCTTTTGATTGCATCAACAATATATAATAATATTTTTTCATATAAAAAAGTTGCCTCTAATTTTGCAACGTAAGTAAAAAAAAAACTTTGTCCACCATTTAAACATTTTATCATGATGCTCAATACTGTTTTTTGCTAATCCATCAAAATTTTCAGCCAAACCAAATAAGTTTCCTCCATTATATTGTAGAGCAATGTTAGCATCCACTTCATCAACTAAAAGAATACACTTTATTTACATTATTTACATTATTCGGATAACAGCCTGAATAATATAAATAAGGTAACTTAAAATAACCCTGAAGTCTGTTATACAATGCCCAAGATGTAACAAAATATTCAAATGCCCTGATAAAAACATCAAAATCATAATGTTGTGTCCCAATTCTTTGTGGTGACAACATTAATATGATCTTTTTAAAAAATTTTCTCATTATCAATTTTTAATTTACTTAGCATTCCAATGTATTTAATTAAAAATTTGGAAAATTTGTGATTTGTATGTTACCGTGCGGGAATATATACAACAATTTTTTTCTCTTTCAAAATATCAAATATCAATGTTTAAGCACTGGTTACAAATCAATAAAGTCATTCTGGGGGTGAAATTGTCTGATTAATTCCAAAATAACAATACAAGTTTGTGGAAGAAAATCGTTTAGGAATTATCGACAATATAAATTCGGCCTTATTCGCGTCTAGCCCGGCTACCATTACTGGCGTTGTTTACATATGTTTGCCTCGATAGTAATGCACGGAAGCTTACTTGGTTAACGACCTTTTTACTGATCTTCTTATCTTTTTACTCGTCTTGATTACTGCGCAATTCGCAAAATTTAATTTAAAGTTTGCATATTGCGCAGTAATCAAGACAAGTGAAACTTCCTCGCATTACTACTCGAGGCAAAAGTATGTAAGCAAAGCTAGTAATGGCGATTGGGCTGTAATAGAAACACGAATGAGGTCGAACTTATATTGTCGCTAACTTTTATTGTTATTTTCGAAATAAGCATGAAAATTTACACCATAATGGAAATTTTCATTAAAATTGATTTCCGAGGCTTAATCTACAAATTTACCAAAAATAATTTTATACAAAATATCTTCATTGTTGAAAAATAATAGCATAAAGGAAAATATTAAATTTAAATTAACTTTATGAATTTAAATGACACTTG